>JAUMJJ010000727.1:0-103546 GCA_033556795.1 Tapera naevia | reverse complement strand
CATGCACGGCCCCTGCCACAGCCCTGCTCCCCCCAGGATGGAATCCACGGAGAAGTGCGAGGCTGTCATCACCCACTTCAACGGGAAGTACATCAAGATGCCCCCAGGGGTGCCAGGTGGGGCAGGGGGGTACTGGGAGGCTTGGGGAGGGCAGGGTTCTGCTGTCAGTGCTGACGACCCCTCTGCAGCCCCCCCGGACCCGCTGCTCTGCAAGTTCGCGGATGGTGGCCAGAAGAAGCGACAGAGCCAGGGCAAGTTCGTTCCCAATGGGAGAGCCTGGGCACGGGATGGTGACACGGTGAGAGGGCCTTTGGGGGGGGATATTAACTCGGGGGGGCGGCAGCCATGGCTGCAAGGGGGGCTGTGGGGCAGCGCTGACCGCTTTGCCCTCTCTTTCTCCCCTCAGAGCACTGTGACCTTGGCCTATGACCCCGTGACGGCGCTGCAGAACGGGTGGGTGCTCATGAACCACCAAACCCCCCCAGCCCTCTGGGGTGGGGGCTGCCCCCCGGTGTGTGTTCCCCCTATGCTGTGACCCCCCCCCCCACTCTCACAGGTTCTACCCCGCGCCATACGGGTTGGCGCCCAGCCGGATGCTCGCGCCCGCTGCCCTAGGACCCTACCTGCCCTCCCCTGTCTCCTCCTACCAGGTATGGGGGGGCAGGGGGGTGATAGAGGGGAGGGGGTGGTAGGGTGCTGAGGGGATAGTTAGGGTGCTCTGGGAGTCTTCTCCTGCCTCCCCCTACCAGGTACAGGGGAGGCAGAGAGGGGAGTCAGGGGAGGTGGGGGGACAGGTGGGGTGCTGCGGGAGCCCCCGCCTGCCCCAACCCGGCCGCTGCCGCAGGTCCACGGCCCCGCCTGGATGCACCCGTCCTACCTCGTGCAGCCCCCGGTGAGACCAGACCCCCCCACTTCCCCCCCCCCCCAGTGCCACACCTGCAGCCCCACCCCTCCCCTGGGCACTCAGCCCCGCCCACTCCATGCTCAAAGCCCCGCCCACTTTACTCACGCCCCACCCACAGCCCCGCCCACCCCCTTTCTGCAGTTTCACCCCCGTGTCCCCCCTACTCCCCCCTACACCCCCTTCCCCTGAAAGAGCCGTGCAATGTGACCCCTGCAATGTCCTGCGTGTCCTTGTCCCCTCCCCACGACCCCCTCTCTCCCCCGTGTCCCCACCCTGCTGATGGAGCTGTGCAGGATGGGGTGCTGGCCCCCCATGTCCCCCCACGTCCCCTCAGTCCCTCCCCATGTCCCCCCACATCCTGCCTACTCTGACGGAGCCGTGCAGGGCGCGGTTCTGGCCCCCCCTGTGGACCACGCCGTCCCCCTCCAGCCCTCGGTGGTGGCACCCCTTGCCCAGCAGCTCGGCCACCTCTCGCTGGGCAGCACCGGCACGGTAAGAGCACCCCCCCCCCCCGGACTGCCCCAAACCCCCTGACCTCCCCAAACACCCCCCCTTGCCCCCCCTGACCCGCTGCAACCCCCTCCCCCAGTACGTGCCAGCCGCTGCCGTCCCCGGAGCCTTCATCCCTCCGTACCCACCGGTGCCACCCGCACTCCCGCTGGAGGTGAGTGGGGTGGGGGGGCCCGGGGGAGGGATCAGGGGGGTCCCCAGGGGGGGTCCAGGCTCCACTAATGCCTCCCCACAGGATGGCAGCGCCGCCCCGACCCACGGCCCCCGTCGAGTCGCCCCTCCGAGCCCGGCGCCTTCCCCTACCCCTACCCCAAGTAGCGGTGGGGGGGGGCTGCACCGAGGGGCCCCCCCGTGCCCCCCTCCCCACCCGGAGGGGGCTGGGCCGGGACCCCCACCCGGCGCTGCCCCCCCCTCCTCGCTGCTGCCGCCACTGCAAGTACCCAACACACCTGGCCAGGGGTCCCTGACCTAGGGGGTCCCTGTGCCGGGGGGGAAGGGGGGTCCCAGGCCTCTCGCTGTTCCCTGCTCCCCCCCCCCACCCCGAGGACTTTTTTTCCTCCTGCATTTTCTAAAAAATGAAAAAAAAAAGAAGAAAAAACTCAAAAAAAAATGAGGCAAAGAGAATGCCGCTGCCCAGGGGGGGCCGGGGGGCCCGGCTGCCCCCCCCTTGTGCTTCCAGGGCCTGCGGCCATTGCCCCACCCTTGCCGCGGTGCCCCCCGTGCCTTCTGCTGCCCCAGGGTGGGGGGGCCATGGTGACACCCCCTCCTCCCACTTGTGTCCCCACCCCAGCGGGGTCCCAGCCCCCCGCAGGGCCGGGGGTGCTGCCCCTGCCCCCCCATCTTCCCCCCCATCTGCCCGCAGCCATTCCTGCCCACGGGGGGCTGGGGGGGTGCTCCGCATGTGGCCCCCCCCCTGCCCAGCCCCACTGAGGGGGCAGGACAAGTGCAATAACCTCCCCCCCCCCAGGCACTTTAGAGCCCCCACGCCCGGGGGGGCCCAGCTCCGCCACCCCCCTCAAGTGACAATCGTGGGGTGGGGGTGGCTGCGGGGGCAGCTCTTGCAACCAAAGATTGAGGGAGTCAGAGTGGGGTGGGGAGGGCTGAGGTGCCCGGACGACCCCAGGCTTCGCCACCCCCCATGTCATGGGTCTGTCTGTCTGTTTGTCCCTCCCTGGGGGTGGGGAGCAGCCCCCCCCCCCCCCCCCCCCCCCCCCCAAACTTGCTTCCATTTTTGGGGCCGTCTGTGCCCCCTGTTCCCCTGCCAGCTCTGCCCAGGGCCTCCTGGTTCTTCCAGCTCTGCCCCCTCCCAAACCCCCAAAAAAAAGTGGGGTCCCCAGCTCGTGGGCACACCCCTCGGGGCAGTGGGGCCCCCTCATCCTCTCTAAGGGCCTCCCACAGCCTCTCCCAGGGCCCCCCCAGATCCCCCCACCACACATCTACCTCACCCCACAGCTCGGTGCGTGCACAGCCCCAGCGTGTGGTGGGGGGGAGAGTCAGGGGGCTGCAGCCCTTTGCCCCCTGCCCCCCCCCCAAACTTGGGGTGATGCCGCTCCCCCCTCCCCCGGTTTCCAGCCATCTCCCACCACTCCTGTTGCTGCTACAGCCCGGCCCCCCCACTCCGGGCACAGCCCTTTATTGGGGGAACAGGGGGGGCCCCCCCAAGGAAGGAACCAAAGAGGGACCCCCCTCCCCCGGCTCCATCCCTGGGGCTGGGGGTGGGGGGGACACGCTGGGACCTCCATGCTTAGCCCCCACCCCACTGCATTGGGGGTGGGGCTGAGTATTGGGGTCCCACTGGCCCTTGGGGGGGATGGAGGGGCCGAGGTGCAGAGGTGAGGCCGAGGCCCCCCCTGCCCCCCCCGTTAATTTATACTTAGTGCATTTTGTACAGGTTTTTAAGTTGCTTTTTTTTAAAATCTCGAGAGGTTTCTAGTTTTGTATTTTCTGCTTCCGCGCTGCCCCCCGCCCCTGCCGCCCTGCGCCCCCCCCCCCCCCCCTGCCCCAGCACCTCCCCCTCTCCCCCTTCGAGGTTCTTTTGGTTTGTTTTTAAATAAAAAAAAAGGGCAAGAATAAAAAAAGGTGCCTCTTGTGTGTGGGGAGGGGGAGGGTCCCTGCAGCCCCGGCAAAGACATCTCCCCCCACCCACCCCGTGCAGTTCAGGGGTCCACAAAGTACCCCCCCCCCCCCTCCAAACTCGCCCCCCCTCATCTCCCTCCCTTAAAGGTCATTGTAGCCCCCACAAGGCACTCCTCCCCCCCAGCTTAGGGTCCCCCCCCAGACCCTCAAATCCCCCTCTCTGCAGCTCACGAGTCCCCAAAGTCCCCCTAAGTTCCCCCCTCCCAGCTCAGGGGTCCCCGCAGCCCCCTCCCCCTGCCAGCTCAGGTGTTCCCAAAGTAAGACTCCACCAACTCCCCCCCCCCTTCCCCTCTCTTCCCACCTCCGGGGTCCCCACAGCCTCCCCCCCCCCCCCAGCACAGGGTCCCCAAAGCTCAGGGCCACCTGGAGACCCCCCCAAAGCCCCGGCTGGATGCAGCTCAGGAATCCCTGCAGCTCCCCAACCCCCACCCCTCCCCTGCATCTCAGGGATCCCCAGGGACACCCCCCCTCCCCACAAAGCCCCCCCCCAGCTCCCACTCCCCACAGTTCAGGAGTTTCCCCCCACCCAGAGGCTGGACCCAGGGGATCTCTATCAAACGTGAGTTTATTCGGGCACGCGACACGCAAGGGGGGGGGGGCTACAGCCAGGGCGGGGGGGGACATCAACAGGTAGGGGGGGCACCCCCCACCCTTATCAAAAATGAGCTTGGTCCTAAAAATATAGAAAGAAATCAATTTAAATCCACAAAACCTGTACAGTTATCAAAAATCACGGAACGACAAGGGGCTGGGGGGGGGGTGGGGGAAGGCCGGCAGGGATGGGGGGGGGCAAGGGGGGGGGCACACACAGCGTGGGGGAGGGGTGGGACGTGGAGCGTGGTGGGTACAGAGAAACGGCCCCCGGGGTGTCTGTGTCGTGTGTGTGTCCCCCCCCCCCCCCCCCCCGAGTCCCGCCCCCCAGCGGGGTCTGTGGGCACCGGCCAGGGGGGGGGGCGTGGGGTTGCAGGGGTGGGTGTCAAACCGGGGTGGGGGGTGGGGGGGGAAATCTTCAACCGAACGAACACGAACAACAACGGAGACTCCCGAAAACTCCCACGACGAAACAAAACCTGAGGGCTCCAACCCCGAAGGGGGGGGGGGGTCAAAATCAACCCTGTGGGGGGTCAAAATCAACCCTGAGGGCTCGGATCCCAAATCCCGGGAGGCTGGGGGGGGGTGTCAAAAAAACAACCCTGAGGGTTCAGATCCTGAACTCCAGATCCCGGGGGGGGTCAAAAACCAACCCTGAGGGCTCAGACCCTGAACCCTAAACCCTGGGTGGGGTCAAAAATCAACACAGGGGAGGGGGGGGGGGGGTCAAAAAAAACAACTCAGGAGGATCAAAACCATCCCTGAGGGTTCAGACCCCAAATCCTGGGAGGGCGGGGGGGGGGGTGTCAAACTGAACTCTGAGGGCTTGGACCCCAAACCCCAAATCTCAGGGGGCGGGGGGTCAAAATCAACCCTGAGGGCTCGGACCCCGAACCCCAAACCCCACGGGGCCGCCAGCGCATAGAGAAAATATAAATATTTCTGCGTCGTACAAAGCTCTGGCGGCGCCCCGGGGGCCACAGCGAAATAAAATAAAATAAAGAGTTTCTGAGGTTTTTCTGATAGAAAAAAGGCTACTTAGAGCAAGGGGGGGGGGAGGGGGGCGGGGGCGGCCGGGACCCCCTGCCCAGGTAGGTGAGTTGTTTTCAGTGCTCAGTGGGGCTGGGGGGAGGAGGAGGACACGTGCCTGGGACCACCCCCCCCCAGCCCCCAGCCCCCCAGAGCAAGTACCCGTAATATCCTGGCTGGGAAGAGGGGTCTGGGGCGGTCTGGACCCCTCCCTGGCTGCTCAAGCCCATGGAGGGGACCCAGGGGCAGAGGTGGGGCATGGAAAAAAAAAGGTGGGGGGGACCCTGCCCCAGCTCAGGACCCCCTCCCCACCCAGTCCAGCGCCACCCCCAACCCCCTCCCAACATCTGCCTGAGGCTTCAAGTCCATCTTGGGGGGGGGGTGGGGGGGGACCCCATCCCCGCGCCCCAGTGCCTGCAGTAGTGTCCCTGAGGGGTCCCAGTGGGGGCCGTGAGGTGGGGGCCAGGACCCCAACCCAGCCCTGGGGTCCCCGTGCCAGGGAAGTGGGGGGCCAGGCTCTTCCTGAGACGTGGAGGCAGGGAAAGGGGCAGCTGGGCCCCCCCCGAGCCCCGCTCCCCAGTTTGGTCCCTGGAGCCAGGGGGTGGGGGTGGGGGCAACAGCAGCGGGGGCTGCACTGGGACACCCACCCCCCCAATAAAGTGTCTGTGTGGGCGGGGGAGACCTGACTGGGATCGGGGGGGTCCTGGCCAGGATTGGGGGGGGGGGGTCTGGCTGGGATGGGAGTTTCCTGGCCAGGATGGGGGGTCCTGGCCAGGGAGAGGGGGGGTCCTGGCTGGGCAGGGCGGGGCTAAGTCCACTTTACTGGCCGTTAATGCATGTAGACGCTGCAGGAGCGCTCGGACATTCACTACGAACTATTGCTATTATTAAATATTCCCAGCTGGGGGGAAGGGGGGTGGGGGGGGATTCACTTCCCACGTTTTGGGGGTGTAGGGGGGGTTGTTTCTGTTCTTAATTAGAAAATAAAATTAAAAAGAAAGAAAGAAAAAAAAAAACACCTCTTTTTTTTTTCTTTTTGGCTTACAGAGTCTGTGAGTTTGTGGTGCTGGGGGGTGGGGGGGGGGCAGTGGGTGCCGGGGGGGGGGGGTCCCCCCGCGTGGGATCAGCAGGCAGCGAGATCGGCTCCAGAGGAGTCAGTTCTGGGGGCGCAAGGGCCCCAATTCTGGGGGTACAGGGGGGGGGCCCAGCCCCAGATGGGCCCCCCTTCCCACCTCACAGGCTCGTGGGGCTCCGGCCCCGCCCCCCACACCTCACGGGCTCGTGGGGCGTTTTCCCTGATAAAACTCGGCCCACCGGCTCTCGAAGAACTGGCGCATGGCGTGCCCGGCCTTGCCCACCGCCGAGTCGTCCTCGTTGAAGGTCTGGCAGTTGTCAAACACCAGCATCGCGTCGGCCGCAAACTCCTCCGAGCTCGAGTACCTGCAGGGGGGAGGGCAGTCGGTGGCAGCTGGGGACCCCCTGGCACCAGATGAACACCATCCCATCCCCAGGAGCGACCTTCATCCCTTGGACGTTTCCCCATGCCATCCCTTGGAGGGTCCCCCATGCCATCCCTTGGAATGGTCCCATCCCATCCCTTACAAGGACCCCCATCTCAACCCTTGGAAGAGGTTCTAACCCTTGGTGGGAATCCCATCCCATTCCATGGAGAGGGCCACATCCCTTGCAGCAGATCCCATCCCATCCTAACCCATCCCATTCCTTGGAGAAGACCCCATCCCTTGGAGGAGACCCCATCCCTTGGAGGAGACCCCATCCTTTGGAAGAGACCCCATCCTTTGGAAGAGACCCCATCCTTTGGAAGAGACCCCATCCTTTGGAAGAGACACCCTCCCATCCCAACCCTCGGAGAAAACTCCATCCCAACCCTTGGAGGAGATCCCATCCTACCCCATCCCTTGGAGGGGACCCCACCCCACCCGACCCCATCGCCCCCTCCGCCCGCTCACCCGCCCCGCAGCAGTCGTGCACGCATGGTGGCGAAGTCCATGGGGTTCTTGATGATCTTGCGGTATCCGGGCACCAGGCGGGGGTTCACGGGCTCCAGGAAGGGCCAGGCATCCTCATGCGACTCCATCTCCATCAGGATGATCCTGGGGGGGCAGGATCAGAGGGTGAGGGGGAGCCCCCCCACAGCCCTTCACCCCCCCGGCACCCCCCAGCCCCACTCACTCGCAGAAGGTGAGGTCACTGGGCTGGCTGCGCAGCGTCGCACCCCGGCGCTTGGCAGGTGACAGCCCCTCGCGGCGACGGGGGCCCGGCCGGCGCCGCGGGCACCCCTCCTCCTGCACCCGGGTCCCCCCAAAGTGACGCCCCCGTTTCCGCTTCTTCCCTCGCCGCGGGGGCGCGGGGTCCCGGTACTGTCCTGACTGCGGAGAGAGACTTGGAGGTCACATCCAGCGCCCGGGGTCCCCACGGGCCCTTGGAGGTGGGGTGCCCCTCGCCGTACCCGGGAGACGCAAACGGAGCAGAACCAGTCTCCCTCGGGCACCTCGCTCATGCGTGGCCGGTGGCAGTAGAGGTGGCAGCCGCGGTCGCAGCCGTCGCACAGCAGCAGGCGCTCGTCGTCGTCGCCGCGCCGGCACACGAGGCAGGTCTGCGGGGAGGGGGGCTCAGCCGCAGGGGGGGCCCCGGCGCCCCTCGCGCCCTCCCGCCCCGCGCGGGCCCTCACCACTCTGTTGACCGACTTCTCCCAGGCGATGGATTTCTCCAGTTGGTTGATGCAGAGCGAGACCTGGGCCGCGCTGCGGCACCGCTCCAGCGTCTGCCGCCACGTTCGCACGCGGGGCGTGATCTCGTAGGCTCTGCGGGGGGGGGGCAAAGGGGGTGCTCAGCCGCAGCCGCTCGCGTGACAGTGACACAGGGTTGGGGGATGCGGGGGCTCACATCTCCGTGGGGCCCAGGCTCGGGTCCTCAGCGCCGCTCAGCACCGCCTTCTCCACCACCACCTCATGCAGAGGCCAGAGTGGTTCTTTCAGGTAACGCCGCTCCACGTTCTGCTCGAGCGCCGCCAGCCGCAGCACCGCCAGGTCCAAGGGGTTGGTGCGCTCCCGGCGCAGCGGCAGCCCGTCCCGCCGGCTCCGGATGGTGATGTCCTCCAGGGGTTCCACCTTGTGCTCGCAGTACCGCAGGTCGCTCCGTGTGGAGTCGGGGCTGGGGCACGTCCAGCCCTGCAGGAGAGACGGGCTCAGGGCGAGTGCCGAGCCAGGACAACCACAGTGTCCAGCAATGGCTCCCACAGTGCCTGGCCAAGGTCACCCCAGTGTTTGGCCAAGGCCATCAGCATCCTCAGTCAAGGCCACCAGCATCCTCAGTGAAGACCATCCCAGCATCCTTCCACTGCCACCCACGTGCCCAGAGTCAAGGTCACCCCAGTAGCTGGCCAAGGCCACCACAGTACTCAGCCAAGGTCACTCCCTCTAGTACTTGGCCAAGGCCACTGCACTGCAGTGCCAGGCCAAGTCCACCAGCATGCCCAGAGTCAAGGCCACCTCAGCACCCAGCCATGGCCACTGCAGCACTCAGCCAAGGTCACCCAGTACCCGGCCAAGGCCACCAGTATCCCCAGCCAAGGCCACGGCAGCACCCAGCCCGGCACCCACCCGGATCTGCAGGTCGGCCATCAGCACGCGCTGCTCCAGCTCCTCCACAGCCTGCAGGACGGCGAGGTCGGCCTCGTAGGCTCTGTCCATCACCGACCACCGGGCCAGCGCTTCCTGAGACACGGTGTTGCCGGCTGCCTCGGCGCGCGGGTGGAAGATGGGGTCTGGGGGGCAGAGAGCGGGGCTCAGCGTGGGGACGGCAGCGTCCCCCGCCCTGGCCGGTGCGCGGCCCTTACCGGTGGTGGAGCGCAGGCAGACCTCGCGCAGGAACTCCCTGTGCTTCGTGAGGTGCTTGTGCAGCGCCTTCTCCCGGATCCCACGCGGGTGCAGCGCGCGAGCCACCGCCTCCAGCTCCTCAGGGTCCCGCAGCCACCACCAGCCGCTCCGCATCTCTGCAAGGCAGCACCGCGGCGCTCAGCACTGCGCTGGCGGCACCCGCGCTCCGTGCCGGGGTCCCAGGGATGGGCTCTCACCGGGGGGAACCGGCTGCTCCGTCAGCTGCGTCAGGTACTTCTGCTCCATCTGCTTGAAGAACTTGGTGGGCGGCCGCCCCCGCCGCTTGGGCTGCCCTGGCACCTCCTGGAGCTTCTCGAGGCTGCCGCGACCCCTGGGGCAGGCGCCGTGTGCCCGCGCACCGGCATGCACGGGCGTGGAGGCGAGCAGGGGAGCCGTGGTGTCGTCTGAGGGGAGGCCGTTCAGCTGTGGGGACAAAGAGAGTCAGCAGGGCCGGGTACAGTCCCATTCCTTGGCCCCTGATCCCGCAGTTTCCCCCCCCTCGGCCCCAAATCCCGTAGATTCCCCCGATCCCACAGCTCCCTGGCTGTTCCACCTCTCCCAGGCTCGGCGGGAGATGCTCGGTGAGGGGAGCATCCCCAGCGCTCGGGTGCGCAGTGCCCAGACCCCCTATTCCCCCCACACAAGCCCTATGGGTTGGGGTGGGAATGCTGGGTGCAGCCCCCCAGCCCCACACTCGTACCTGCCGGGTCGGGCTCTTGGGCAGCTCCCCACGGGGCTGAGCCCGGGGCTGCATGGCAGCTCGCGGCGAGGGTTCGGCACAGGAGGTAGCGAGGGGGGCTCGGTCGTCGCAGGGTGTTTGGGGCAGCAGGTTGAGCCAGGGCCCCCGCTTTGCCACTGCCTCCGGGGTGCTCTCCTCTTCCTCCTCCTCCTCCTCTTCCTCCTCCTGTGCGGGGTCTGGCGGGGGCTCTGCATCGCCCTGGCTGGGGCTGCTGTCGGGGGTGAGGACGGAGCCGCGGAGCAGGGATGCCTGGGTCTGGCTCAGCCAGGACAGGAAGGCGGATTGGCTGAGGTCGTGCTGGCTCTGCCCCAGCGGCTCTGGCTCCTCCAGGGCGCCGTTGGCCGGGGGCGGGCGGGGGCTGCAGTGCTGCACCAGCTCCTCTCGGCTCTTGCGCGGGCGGCCGCGCGAGCGCGAGGCTGTGCAGTTGGTCCGGCTGGGAATGGGCACGTCCAACGGTTCCTCCTTCACCGGGGGAGCATTGGGGGACACCTTCTCCTCTGGGGGTTCCTGGGGCATCGGCTCTGCCGCTGCCAGGACAGGAGAGAGAAGGTGAGACAAGGGGTCCTGTCAAACCTGGAGTCCCCAAAGACCATTCCCAGCTCACCCTCCGTGCCCTCCACAAAGATGCCACCAAGGTGGGGCAGGACCCAGTATCGCCGCCGGTACCGGTCCTGGCCCAGAGACGCCGCTCGCAGCGTCTGCGAGGAATGGAGCAGCTTCTTGCGGAAGAACATCTGCCTCTGTGGGGAGAGCACAGGGCGGTGACTGGACCCGTGGGGCAGCGAGGGGACCCATGATTGGGTGAGGGGACACTTGGGGAAGCAAGGAGCCCCAAGAGCGAGTGACGGGACCTTAGGGCAGTGAGGAAACCCTTGGGATGGCAACAGGACCCTTGGGGCAGTTACAGGACCTGCAAGGGGAGTACAGGACCCACAGCTCTGCAGCAGGGTAAGAGCCCCCAAAAGCCCTCCGCTTCCCACTTACCTTGACCAGCTTCTCGATCTGCCTCTCGAGCTCGGGGACACTGGACGCAGATGTGTCCACCTGGGGATGGGAAGGGATGGGATCCATCAAAGGACAGGCAGGTGGAGAGGAGACCCCTGAGGCTGGTGTCGCCACTTCTGCATTGCAACCCATGGCCACCCCACCTCCTCCTCCCTGCGGGATTTCCGCCCGCGCGTCTCCTCCTTGTCCTCCATCTCCAGACCCGTCTCCTCGGTCAGGCGGGAGCTGCGCCGACGCCGCCCGTCCTCCAGGCCCGTGATCTCCGACTCGGGACGACCTGTCTTCTTAGCCAGGGCAACCTTCAACCTGCCAAGACGCAGCCGAGCCATCAACTCCCTGCCCGGACACGCACACCACTCCCCGGCAGGCTGCGGCACGCGGTTACGCCACGGCACCGGGCAAGTCACCGCTGCGGGCGGCCCCGACCGACCAACCTGCGCAGGCGGCCCTCGATGATCCACTTGTTCCTCCGGTAGCTGGACATGCTCTCCAGTGTCTTGTCGATCTCACTGCAAGGAGACGGCGCTTGGCTGTGGCGGGCGGCTGCGCGCGGTGCTCCCGGCACGGCGAGGCCCCAGGTGATTGGAGGCGGCGCTTACCCCCAACCCGCGCTCACCTGACGATGAGGCTGCTGCTGTTGAGCTCGTTCACCAGGAAGGCCAGGATGGCAGCTTTCTGCTCCGGAGGCAGCGCCTGGAAGGGCTTGGTGCGCAGCCCGTCGCACACGTCCTCGCCCGCCCCGTGCGCCGTCAGGAAGCAGCGCAAGATCTCGGAGACGGTGTCGCAGTTCAGGCTGATCTCCGACACCTTTTCCCCCAGGATCTTCAGAGACTGGGGAGAGCAGAGGGGAGGTTGGAGCAATGGGGGTTTGCCAGGAGAGGAAAAAACAAGCAGGGAAGAACGCCAGCACCCAATGGGTGGGAAAACCAGGGTCAGGATCCCAAGCCCAAGCAGGAATGAGGCCAGGGTGTCCCAGGCAGCCGGGCAGAGCTGGGCAGCGAGCGCCCCGAGGGCTGCCAGGGGCCGGGAGCTGTTGGGGCACAGGGGCAGGCTGCAGGAAGAGCAGCACCTCCCAAATCCAGGCTCTCCTGTCCTGATCCTGCAGCAGCTGGGGCCCCATGGGCACCGAGGTCCCCAGCACAGCCGGAGAAGGGGCTGGGCTGGCTCACCTGGCAGTAGGGTGGCATCCCAGGGTCATAAAGCGCCGCCTGCAGCAGCCGCACCAGCAGGTCCTGCACCTCGCCCGCGCTGCTGCCCACCCCTAGCAGCCCCTCCTGCAGCACGCACAGACTGGGCACGTCCTTGGCTGGGTCAAAGCCCAGGACCTTTCCGTAGCTCTGCAGGAACTCCACCACAGTCAGGCAGTTGGAGAAGGCGTGGCTGGGCAGGATGAGGCCCGGGATGCGGGAGAAGGCTGGCAGGGGCTGCAGGGAAGGAGAAGGGGTGGTCAGTGCCAGCGTGGCACCGGGCAGGCCGTCGGCTCCATGCTTGGCCCAGCTGAGACCCCCCCCATGCCGCAGCCCACCTGGTGGTCCCCCAGGCACATGTCCTCCGTCGGCTTCTTCATCTCCTCCAGGATGAGCTGCTGCCGCCGCCGCTCCTCCAGGCGCCGCTGGGCCACCAGGCCCTTGTCCGCCTTTCGAACCCCTTTGCCCTTCCTCTCCTTGGGCCGCGCTCTGTCCTTGCCCTTCTCCGCTTTGCCCTTCTTCTCCTTGACCTGAGGAGATGGGGGACACACAGGGAGAGAGGCTCCATCTCCCACCCCCTCCCGGCCCCCTCGGACCCTGCAGACGCACCTTGCACTTCTTCTTGGCCTCCTTCGCTCTGGGGGTTTTGGCTTCTTGCTTCTGCTTGTTCTTGGCCTGGAAGGGACAAGACCAGCTCTTGGTGGTCTCCCCACACCTGGGAAACCCCAGAGCCACCCTGTGCAGCCGCCTTTACCTTCCGCCTCATTTTCTTCTTGATTTTGCTCATTTTCAGCTTGTCCTCGTCACTGAGCACCTCTGGGAGAGCAAGGAGGGAGGGTGGCGACGGGCTGGCTGCCAGAGTCCCACCAGAACCAGGCTGCCAGGGGCTGCTCCGGCTGCCCTGAGCCGGTGGGGCTGGGCAGGGGGTACCTTGGGCTTCCAGCCTCTTCAGCAGCCGCGCATCCGTCTTGCTCAGCAAGTCGACCATCTTCACCTTGGGAGGCCGACCCCGTCCGCGCTTCGCAGCCGGCGGCTCCTTGGACTTGGCCTTCTCAGCGTTGCGAGGCCGCCCGCGCTTGCCCGTGATGGCCTGGATGCGCCCGGGGATCTCCTCGGGGCTCAGCTTCACCCACTGCAGACCCTGCGGCACAGACTTGGGTCACATGGCGCAGGGGGACGCGGCAGCACCGCCGCAGCCCCCAGACCCACCTCTGGCGTGTCCCGCTCCTCATAGAAGTCTCCCACCGGCATGCGGGGGCTGAAGCTGAAGTGCTCACGGCGGACGTCCTGCACTACGTTCCTGCTCAGGTACTGGAGGAGGAGGAGGAGAAGGAGGAAGGCTGTAAGGGGTGCTCAGTGCTCCAGGCCCCGTCTGTCTGCTGCAGGTGGGGGCAGAGCAGGACCCCAGGTCACCCCCCAACCCTGCTCTCCCCAGGCTCCACACCTTGATCACTTCTGGGAACTGCTTCATCCTCTTCCCGCAGGGCCCGTAGTACCAGGTCTCGCCCTGCCAGCGATGGTTCCCCTTCTTGATCCGCACCTCCCGCCTCCACCTGGGCACAAGGGGCTTCAGCCAGGTGCGGGGGGTCCCGCGGGGGCCGAGCGGGGGGGGGTCGTGCCACGTACCCATGCTGCAGCGGGAAGCGCACCTCCTCCTGCGTGGCGATGCGGCGGCGTGGGACGTCACCTGCGGGAGGGGACAGGATGCTGGGCTTGGGTGCACTGGTGGGGGTGCGGTGCCGGTGGGGGCTCCTGGCTGTACCTGCTGCCGGGGTGCTCAGTGCAGTGGTCTCCTCGCTGTCTCCTTCCGGCGCAGCTGAAATCTCTGGACAGCTGTCGGCGGCCTCTTCCTCCTCCTCCTCCTCTTCCTCCTCTTCCACAGACGGGGCCAGGGACTCTGACTCCAGCGGGGTGCTGAGCTCCAGGGACCCCGGCTCCTCCGGCCCTGCGTGGCTGCTGTTGCTCAGGCAGGTGCTGCCGTCTGTGGAGCCAAGGTCAGGGATGTCACCGCCGAGCGCAGCCGCCATCCCGCCAACCTGTGCCACCAGGTGACTCCGTGGGGCTGTCATGCAGCCGGGCGCTCAGCACCCACGGGCTCCCCTCCAGCAGCGGCTGTGGCGCTGGCACACATGGGGTCCCCCTCTGGCACACGCCGTGTCCCTGCTCTGCCCAGACACAAAGATGCCATGCTGGCAGAACCAGGCTGGCAGCCCCGGCCAGCAGCGACACCGGCTGGTGTGGGGGTGGCACCCACCCAGCATGGGGGGCACTGGGCTGGTGTGGGGGGAACCGGCCTGGCTAGGGTGGGGAGCACCAGCTGGGTGTGGGGGCACTGGGCCAGCTGGTATGGGGGGCACCAGCCGGGTGTGGGGGGCACTGGACCTGATGGTGCCGGGGCACTGGGTCAGCTGGACTGGGGGGCACCAGCCTGCTGTTGGGGGCATCAGTCAGGTGCAAGGGGCACTGGGCCAGCTGGTGTAGGGGGCACCAGCCCGGCAAGGGGGGGGCACCCACCAGCATGGCACGTACCGTGCAGGGCAGGCGGCGAGCTGGGGTCGGCGAGCAGCGGGGCAGGAGGAGGGGGGCTGGCAGGCAGGAGGCCAAAGGGGCCGTCGGCGTGGAGGGGGGCACTGTGGGCGCAGCGCAGGTCGGGGGGCTCCTCCAGCGGGGATTTGTCGCTCACCAGCCGCGCGTCGTCCATCGTGTAGGGATCCCCGGTGCCAGGGTCTGACAGTGGGGGGAGCACCAGGAGAGGGGCTGGAGACAGGTAGAGCCACATCGCTGCTCCAGAGGGGTCCCCCCAATACCCCCCCCTGACCCCAAAGGCACCGGTAACGGAGGGGTTAAGGGTTGGGGCGCCCCCGGCCACGCCCCCTCCTCTGGGAAGCCAGGAGCCCAAAATGGCCGTGGCGGTGGCTGCGATGATGTTCACCAGCGCGGAAGTTCAGGCGCTGAGTAACAGCCTCGTCACGGAGCTGGGAAGGCCGGGAAGGCCGGGAGCGCGGAGGAGGCTGGCGCGGGAGGGACGCGGTCCCGCCTCTGCCGCCAGCGCCAGCCCAGGCGCCCGTGCCACAGGGGCCATCGCCACCGCCATGAGGGGATGAAGAGGGGCAGGCATGGCCACGCCAGCCCCCCCGCACCGTGCTCCCCAGCAGCCCAGCAGCCCCCCTACCTCTGGCCAGGGACTCGAAGGGCTCCAGGGCGTCTCCACTGAGGATGTGGGCCTCCTCCAGCCGCGGGGCGATGGGCGACGCGTCCCCCAGGACAGGGCCCTCCCGCGCCAGCGGCGTCGGCCCCGGGGCTGACCCGTTGTAGCCACAGATCTTCAAGTCTAAAGGGAACAAACGAGCAAATGCAGACCCCGCGGCGGCGGGCGCGGTGGTGGCAGAGCTGAGGGTCTCACCCGGCACCGGCAGCCGCCGTTCCCGCACCAGGGCAGTTGGCACCCAGCCCTCCCTGGCACCCGGCCACCCCAGGGCTTGCACACACCCTGTGCCGGGGGAACGCCACAATGCCGGCGGTGGCACCGCAGGCTGTGCCCGGCCCGGTTTAACAAGATCCCAAGTTCTGGCAGGGCAAACCCCAGCGGGGTCAGAAGGGACGGGCAGCGTGATGCCCAACTCCACTGTCCCAGTTTGGGATCCAGCACCCACCTGTCAGGGCCGCATCACCCCAGCCCGGAGCTCTGCCCACCCACACCTGGCTCCTACCTGGCTGCGCCTCCTCCAGCTCCCTGCTGCCCACCAGGCCACCCCCATTCTCCGCGATGGCAGCCGGGATGTCCTTGGCTGAAGCGTTGGCATCGCCCTCGCCGGTGCCTGGCTCCTCTGGCAGCCCCGGTGGCAGCGAGAAGGGTTGGGTGCCAGAGCCCAGCATGGGGGAGGGCTGGGTGGCTGTGTAGAAGCCGGCAGGGCCATTCGGCATCAGCTCAAAGCTCTGGTCCTGGAAGGAGTCGTACAGCTCCTGCGAGTCGAAGTTCAGCCCCATGGGGCCGGCGGTGCCGTTGCCCCAGAACTCCTGCCCAACCTCGCGCAGGTTGGTGCCGTGGTCGGGGGATGCCGGCCGGGATCCCCCGGCGACACCGTTGAGCGGGAACGGTCCAAGGCCGGCGAGCGGGGTGGCAGGGCCGTCCTTGAGGCTGCCGGTGGGCGCGTACGGTGGGTAGTCCCAGAGGCAGTCGTAGGCGCGGAGCGGCGGTGTTCCGGCACGCGGCGAGCCAGGGGGAAAGGTCCCTGAAGTACTGGGATGGGATACAGTAGAGAAGCCATTGACATTCGTGTCCCCGTTCAGACCTGGAGGGAGCCAGAGCAGAGAGAGCCGGGTCAGCGGGGTCATCGATGCCCTCCCTTCGCACGCGTCCCACCAGCGGCCAACGAGAGGCTTTGGGCATGGATGGACAATCTGCGCTGGCAGCCACTGAGACCCCTGCCTGCACCTGGACAGGGCACTGCATCCCTAAGACCCCTGGCGCTGCTTGGCGAAACCGGCCCTGCCACAGGGCTTCGCCGGCACCGGGCTGAGCACCGCAGGATGCCAGGGATTAGCCAAGCGCCTGGCAGGGCCATGCTGGATCAGCTGACCAGCCAAATCCACGCCGAGACCCCATTCTGGCACGGCTGCTTTTCTAGGCCAAGGCGATGTCTGACGCGTGAAGGACCCCAGCCCCATGCACAGGGCGCCACCATGGCCCCTCAGTCCTTGCAGCCCCTCCATCCCTGCAGCCCCCCCATCTCCACAGCCCCTCCGAGACCTCTGCCCTTCCACTCCTGAGACCCCCTCCATCCCCTCTGCCCTTCCACCCCTGAGACCCCCTCCATTCCCTCTGTCCTTCCACCCCTGAGGCCCCCTCCATCCCCTCTGTCTCCTCCATCCTCTCAGTCCCTCTGACCCCTCAGCCCCTCTGTCCCCTTCATCCCTGCGCCCCCTCCATCCTCAAAGCTCCCTCATCCCCTCCACCCCCACTCACTTTTCCCTGGTGGGGGGAAGCCGAGCGGGGCGCTGGGGGCGAAGGCGCCGTCCCCTGAGGCAGGCGTGGGTTTCGGTCCTGAGGCAGCGGGTGCGGAGGAAAGGCCGGTGAAGCCGAAGTGGTTGTTCGTTTCCATGTCTGCTGGGGAAGAAGAGGTGGCCGAGTCAGTGCTGAGGGGGGAGTGGAGCAGCTGAGCCCCCAGCCCGGCCACTGGGACCGCAGGGACTTTGGGGAGCACTGGGACCCCAGCCCAGGGCAAGATCCCAACGCAGAAAAAGATTGAAAGCCCCACTGAACGCGGTGCCCCTTGCTGGCCCAGCAGCCCCAGTGTATGAGTGGGACCCCAGCTCCTCACCACGCTCCAGCGTCCCCAGGGGTGGCTGACACCAAGAATCCACCCGTGACACTTCCCACATAAACTCAGATGCTCAGCTCCACGGAGCCACCATGCCAGGGCCCCGGCACAGGGTGACGCCGCAGCTGGCTCCCAGCCTGCGGACCCTCCCTGGGCATTGCTGTGCTCCTGGCACAAAACCGGAGCTCCTTGGGCATCGCCGTGCTCCAGGCACAGCTCCGGGGATGCCTCCGATGCAGTTGCCTAATGCAGGATCCGTGTCACAGCCAAAGCCCAGGGCCAGGCAGGAGCCATCAGTGACCTTCACCACATTCCCTCCAAACCACAGAGGCCCCAGGATGAACAGAGCCGCAGGACAGGTCCGGCTGTGCCACCGGCAGTGCCCACAAGAGCAGCTGAGGCTCTGTCAGCCCAACAGTCAAAATGGGAACACTGGTGCCAGCAGGGACCCCCCACGGGGCAGATCCTGGTCACGCTGCGCTCGCCAGAGCTGCTGTGGGCCAAGGTGGCTCTGGTTCTGCCGCCCTCTCCGGAAGGGCCGATGCCACCACATGCTCGGCAGCCGTGGCCGCTTGTGGCACAGCCGTGTCAAAACCCAGGCGAGGATTTCATCACACCCATGGCATCCGGTGCCCGGTGGTGTCCGGGGCTGCGGAGCCCAATCCCAGCAGGCAGGGACACCGGTGACTCATCTGGAGAAACCCGTACGGGCAGCAACGCAGATGCCACACGCACGGTGTTCCCAGATGACACCGGGAAACCGGACAGAGAGCGGCTGGAAAAAGGAAAAGCCTTTCCGGTCCCACCCGGCAGGCGACGTGTCGGGAACACTGCTGGGGCTCCGGAGGTCAGAGGAGGTGGCAAAGGGACATGCGGGCACCGGGCAGGTGGCGGTTGCAGGTTAGGGTGGACGGAGTAGGCCAGAGTGTGGCTGGGAGGGATGCACCACGGCAAGAAGGGAAATGAAAGCTGGGAATCTGGGAATTCCCTGCAGGAGGGCAGAGGGGTGAGCTGCAACGCTCGGCCATGGCAGCGCCAGCTGTGCCGGACATGGACCAGGAGCCACGGCCCTGCCACACGCTGGTTCACCATTGCTTAGGGGACAAACGTGGACCCCCTGGGCCCATGGGTGCTGGAGTTGCCCTCGGCTTTGTCGGAACCCAGTTGGCACCGGGCACAGTGCAGGCAGCGGCCTCAGCTCCTGCCGGGGGCTGGGGATCCCGATCCTGCTCCCCCCTCCCGCAGAGCAGCGCAAACTGGGCCACGGTGCGAAACCAGAGCCAGCGCAGGTGATGCCAGGCAGGCGATGCCAGGGGTGCGCCGGGTGGCAGTGCTGGTGGGGGGGGGGTGGCGGCGGCGAGGTGGGGGCGCAGGGGCTCCAGTGGCTGCGGGTGCCGGGGGTGGTGCTGGGGGGAGCAGGGACCTCCCGGCCCTTGGGGTGACCTGGTTGGAAAGGACGCTCCAAAAAACAGAGACGCCACAAGGGCTGCCATTGCCCAGCAGCTTCCTGGGGGGGAGGGGGTGTGGACGGACACGGGAGAGACACAGAGGGACACGGAGAGACACGCGGGGGGGGGGGGGGGGGGGCGACGGACACACGGACCGGGGCACTGGGGGGACACACGGACATGGGAGGGACACGAGGAGGAGGGTGATGAACACGAACACGGGAGGGGGGGATGGACAGACGGACACGGGGAATATGGACACAGGGACACAGACAGACACGGGGAGGGGGAAATGGACCGGGTGGGGGGAGGGACAGATGGACACAGAGGGACACGGTGGGGGGAGGACACACAGACACGGCTCCCCCCCCTTCCCCATATTCCACCCCCCACCCGTAGGGTCTCGCAGGGACTGCGGTACGCCCCGCCCCCACCCGCCGCCGCGGGGGGGGGGGTCCCGGGCGGGAGGGGGCGGTGGAACCGGCTGGGGGAAGGGGGGGGGGGTGTCCCTCCTCCAGCCGGGACGGGAAAGCCGGGGAGAATTGCACCGGGGAGGGGGCGGGGGGCGAGAGGTTCACCGGGGCCGGTAGCGGGGAGGGGGGGTGCGAGGGACTCACCGGGGCCGGTAAGAGAGGGGAGAGGGGCTCACCGGTACCGGGGGTGTGTGAAGGGTTCAGCGGTGCCGGTAACCGAGAGGGGAGGGGCTCACCGGTTCCGGTACCGGGGGTTTGCGCCGTGCCCGCACTCGGGAAGGGGGAGGGGGGGTGTTCTCGCCGCGCCCGGCCCCAACCGCCACCCTCCGCCGTGAACGGCCGCCCTCCCCCCCCCCCCGCCCCGCACCTGTCGGCGGCCCCGGGCCCGGTCAGGCGGCGCGGGGGGGGCGGCGGCTGCGCATGGCGGCGTGGGGGGGGTGGGGGGGGGGGGTCCCAGCGCCGGTCCCGCCGCCCCGCGCGGACCCCGGGCAGGAAGCGCCTCGCGCCGCCCCCGCGCGTCACGGCGCGATCGTCACCGGGAGCGGCGCGCGCGTCACCGGGCGGGGCGGTGCCACGTGGGGGGGGATCCCCGCCCCCCGGGGTCAGCGAGGGGGGAATCCCCTCGCGGGACCCCCTCCTCGGGACCACCCCCCAATCCCTTTCCGTCCCTCACAGCCCCGGTACCGGCGGAACCGCGCGGGCAGAACAGGACGCGTTACCGGGAACGACCGGGCACTCCCAGCTCGGCGGGGACCCCGGCACCAGCGCCCCCTCTTCGCCCCCCCCCCCCGGGATCCTCGGTGACGCCACGCGCATCGGACGCGCTGCGCAGGGACCGGGATGGCGGGGGTGGTCCCGGTGCGGACCCGGTGGGGGGAGGCGGGAGCCGCGGTCGCCGTGCCCGGCGTGGGGGGGGGTGTCCCGGTACGGAGCAGGGGAGGAATCCTGCCCCGTGTTGGGGGTGGGAGCGGTACGGCGGTTCCGTGCTTGGCGGGGGGTGGGGCTCCCGGTACGGAGCCGATGCGGGGCGGGCCTGGTCCGGGGGTTCCGTGCCCGCTGGAGGCGGTCCCGGTTGCAGAGCTGGGGGTCCCGGTGCGGCCCCAGGGAACGAGGGGGATCCCTGCCCAGTGCGGAGGTTCCGTGCTCGGGGGGAAGGAGGGGGGTGTCCCGGTCCTGGGGGGTCGCGGTGCACGGTTATCTCCCGCGCGCTGCGGTACCTGGGGACTGGGGGCGGCCCGGGTCCCGTCCCCGGTCCCGGTGCGCAGGTGCTCCCGGCCCCGTGATGTCACCAACCCCCCCCCCCCCCCCCCCCCCCCCCCGCTATTTAAAGGGACCGCAGCCCCTCCCGGGATCGGGACACCGAGGAACCGGGCCATTCCCGAAACCCCTGGCTGCAGCACGGGCACGACCCCCTCCGTGAGACTCCGGGACTCAGTGGTACCGGTACCCCCGGCTGTGGCCCCGGTGGGTGGCATCCCCTCCCGCCCTCACACGGGCTGGGTCTGACCCCACGGTGGGGCACACGAAGACCACTGTCTGCCCCACCCCGGCCTCACCTCATGGCAGGGGAAGGGGGAATTGCTCTCCACTCTTGGGGATGCCCCCAAGCCAAGGGTCCCAGCGCAGCCCCCCCGTTCCCCTCCCCCAGCAGCCCATAGAGGGGTCTTACAGGGCCCCCCAGAAACAGGAGCCACCAATTGTTTTCACCGATGTTTTTATTGGAAACGTTAAATACTGGGGGGGATCTGCGCCCAGGGGGAGCCCGGAGCAGCTGGGGGGTGTGTGAAGCCCCCCCTCATGCATGCTCTTCTGCCAGCTTCTCCGCCTTGGCCACAGCCTCTTCGATGGGACCCACCATGTAGAAGGCCTGCTCAGGGAGGTGGTCGTACTCACCTGGGGAGGGGGGGACACACAGAGGTGTCATGGGGGAGTGAAGAACGCAGACATCCCCCCATAACCAGCCCGAACCCTCCCATCGGTGTCCCCCAACTCAGGGTCCCCCCAACTCTCTCCATACCCGTTCCAAGTCCCCCAGTCCTGTCCATGCCCACCCTAGGAGCAACCCCCCCATCCCCACTCAAGTGTCCAACATGGGACTCCAGGTGCCCCAAGGATCCTTAGGCTTCTTCCCCTTCTCACCCGCCAGGATCTGTTTGAAGCCCTTGATGGTCTCCTTCAGCGGTACCAACTTGCCCATGTGGCCAGTGAAGACCTCGGCCACCTGGAAGGGCTGTGAGAGGAAGCGCTGGATCTTGCGTGCCCGGGCCACTGTCAGCTTGTCCTCCTCCGAGAGCTCGTCCATGCCCAGGATGGCAATGATGTCCTGCAGGGACTTGTAGTCCTGGCAGGAGCAATGAGGGGTGAGTGGCCGCTGTCAGGCTCTGCGCACCCCCCACATCCCATGGGAGCTGCCCCCCTGACCTGCAAGATCTTCTGGACACCTCGGGCCACGTCGTAGTGCTCAGGGCCCACGATGTTGGGGTCCATGATGCGGGAGGTGGAGTCCAGAGGGTCCACGGCCGGGTAGATGCCCAGCTCGGCGATGGCGCGGGACAGCACCGTTGTGGCATCCAGGTGGGCGAAGGTGGTGGCCGGAGCGGGGTCTGTCAGGTCATCGGCTGGCACATAGATGGCCTGGAGAGGGCGCAAGGGGACAGTGGGCCCAGGGTGGGCACCACAGCTTCCCTGGCACTAGCACTGCCAGCCCTGCCCTCACCTGCACGGAGGTGATGGAGCCCTTGCGCGTGGTGGTGATGCGCTCCTGCATGGTGCCCATGTCGGTGGCCAGCGTGGGCTGGTAGCCCACAGCCGAGGGGATTCTGCCCAGCAATGCTGACACCTGGAAGAGAGGGAGCCGTGAACAGCTGCGTGGGCAGGTGACAGGACCCTCCTGTCCCAGAGCCAGCGCCAGGACCTTGTGCATGCACCGACCTCGGAGCCAGCCTGGGTGAAGCGGAAGATGTTGTCGATGAATAGCAGCACATCCTGGCCCTCCTGGTCCCGGAAATACTCGGCCACTGTCAGCCCTGTCAGTGCCACGCGAGCACGGGCGCCGGGGGGCTCGTTCATCTGCCCATAGACCAGTGCCACCTGCGGGCAGGAGCCAGGTGTTGGCACAGTGCGGTGCTGCCAGGAGCCCACCCACCTGCCACCCACCTCAGGGATCCATCTCACCTTGGAAGTGGCATCCTTCAGGTTGATGACGCCAGACTCAATCATCTCGTGGTAGAGATCGTTGCCCTCGCGGGTTCGCTCCCCAACACCGGCAAACACCGAGTAACCGCCGTGGGCTTTGGCCACGTTGTTGATCAGCTCCATGATCAGCACCGTCTTGCCGACACCAGCACCTCCAAACAAACCTGGGAGGGAACAGGAATCCCACTCAGCCGCAGGCAATCCAGCTGCTCCCAATGTCTCCCTACACCCCTGTCCTCCTCAGATCATTAAGAGCGGCTTCAGCAAGCTCAGAAGAACGAAAGTCAAATGGTTCCTCATCAACGAAGGATGCCTGTGCGGCGGAACAGGTCCTGAGCCCCAGAACAGCACAGCCAGGCTGGCAGGGTGCTGCCTGCCCACCCCCTCCCTCGGCAGCCTCGTACCGATTTTGCCACCCTTGGCGTAGGGAGCCAGCAGATCCACGACCTTGATCCCTGTCACCAGGATCTCCTGCTCAACGCTCATCTCCACAAACTCAGGGGCTTCGGCATGGATGGCAGCAAACCTGCGGTGGGAGGGGGAAGAGTAGAACTGATCCCCTCGGCCAGGGCACAGAGTGCAGCCCCTCTCACAGCACTGGAGAACTCGGGTGCCGTGGGGAGGTGCTGCATCCCTGATCCCACACGAGTCTCCTACTCTGGACCCAGCAGGACACTTGTCACTCACTGCTTGGTCGTGATGGGGCCCCTCTCGTCAATGGGCTCCCCGATGACATTCATGATCCTGCCCAGTGTCTCAGGACCCACAGGGATGCGGATGGGTGCGCCGGAGTCCAGTACCTTCTGTCCCCTCACCAGGCCCTCGGTCCCGTCCATGGCGATGGTGCGCACCGTGTTTTCCCCTGCCAAGGCCAAGGGCAGTGTCATGGCAGCGCCCAGGCTGACCCTGGGCAGAGCTGCGGCTCGGAGAGCAACCAAGGAGCAGCAGCACCCAGGAACAAAATACCACGGAGGAAAACCGAGCCTGGCTATGCTCCAGCTGCAGCCTGGAGCCCTCTGGCAGCCATCTTCCCCCTCCTCAGATCGAAAATCCTTGGCTTCAGCAAGCTCAGGAGAACGAAAGTCATCGAAAAACATCATCACAGGAGGAGCCCTCCCACCCTCTGCAGTCTCTTCTCATACTTTGCAGCTGCTTCTGTGGCGATTCCACAGTCTCCTTTGCAGCCCCTTCCCAAGCCTCTTTTTTTTGCAGCCTCTTCCATAGCTGTTCCACAGACTCCTTCGCAGCCCTTCCCAAACACCCTCCCGCAGCCTCTTCCCAAGCCCCTTCCGTGGCTGTTCCGCAGTGCCCTCTGCAGCCCCTCCCGCAGCCACCGCTCACCCAGGTGCTGAGCCACCTCCAGCACCAGCCGCGTCTCCCGGCCCTGCACCTCCAGCGCGTTCAGGATGGGGGGCAGCCCCTCGTCGAACTGCACATCCACCACGGCCCCGATGACCGCCACGATGTGCCCGGTGCTGGCCCCGGCCTTGGCCGCGGGGGCCGCCTGCGCCGCATGGTCCCGGCCTGGGGCGGGGGAGGGCAAAACCGAGGTCAGCGAGGAGGAGCTGGTGCGGGGACCCCCCGGGATTCGGGATGTGCCCGGGACACCCGCAGCCTCGATCCGCGCGGGGCCCCCGGACTTTTCAGTGCAGTCGGGTCCCTCCCTCCCCGCAGTCCCTCCCCGGTGCAACAGGGACCCCACAACCCCCACCTCGGTGGATCCAGAGCCCTCAGGACCCCGCACTCCTCCCCGGGTGCACCCGGACCCCTCGCACCCCCGCCCCGCCCGGTAACGGGGCCCCGACGGCAGCCCCAGCGCAGGCCCCAAGGTGACCCCGCGGTCGTCTCGCACTCACGTGCCCCGACGGCGGCGGCCGGGCCGGCCCCGCGGCCGAGGAGCAGCGGCAGGAGGCGGGGGCCCGGCCCTGCCCCGCGGCGCAGCAGCGGCCCCGCAGCGGCGGCGGCGGCCCCGGAGCAGCGACCCGCGAGCCCCAACATGGCGGCGCCGACTGCCGTGCGCGCCCCGCCCGGCGCGCTCAGCCCCCGCGGGGCGGGATCAACGTGCGCGTCGCCGCCACAGAGCGCGCCCATTGGTCGCCGCGCAGCCCGCAACCCCGCTCCCATTGGTGTGCCGCCCTGCGGCTCTCGCTGATTGGGCAGCCGCGCCGTCCGTCAAGGAACGGTGAGA
The DNA here is from genome assembly GCA_033556795.1 of Tapera naevia. Classification (NCBI taxonomy): domain Eukaryota; kingdom Metazoa; phylum Chordata; class Aves; order Cuculiformes; family Neomorphidae; genus Tapera; species Tapera naevia. The sequence goes on along the minus strand of JAUMJJ010000727.1, from coordinate 78,921 downwards.
ATTGATAGGCCAACGCTAGCGGGAAGGGGCGAGGCTGCGGCTCAAGGGCGCCGGGAGCCGCAGGACACGTGCTCCGCGCTTGTCCTTGGGGTGGGCACCGCGACCGCTGCCTGGACACAGCCACTGGGCCCCCCGCCCCCCCGTGAAGTCGTTTCCACTCCCCGGAGCTCCGCCCTCCCCGCCCCACCGGCCACCTCTTCCCCGGTATCCCCTCTCACCTGCCTTGAGCCCGGGTCCCCCCACCTCCCCTACCCCCCGAGCCTCTGCCTCACCAGGGCCGACCCCCCCTCGGTGTCCCCGGTGCCCCACCCCGAGTGAGGGCCCCGCCACCACCGGAGCCCCGGGAGGGAGGCGAGTATGGAGTCTTCAACAGTTTATTAGAAAGAATGCAGACATTAAAAAAATCCCGACTGTTCTGAGCACCGGTGCAGCCACGCCCCGGGGTCACTCACTTCCACGCCCTCAGTGCAAATCAGTTTGGTCTGAACGCGGGGGAGGCCCCGGGGCAGCCCCGGGGCACCGGGAGGGGGCAAACACCCAACGGGGGAACTGGTTTCCTTTTCAAAACGAACTTTACGGGAAGGGGTCTGGAGCCACTGCAGCATCACGGCCGAATTCTGGGGCCGAGGGCATCGCCCTCGCTCCAGCCAGTTTCGTTCCCGGTACAAACGCACCGTCCCAAGCCACAGCAAAGACAAGGCTTGTTTGCCACCCTGGTGGGTCCAGGGCCCTTCCGCTGCCGCGATCGCATCGGCCACAAGGCAAGGGGCTCCGTAAACTTTATTGCGACTGCTCCGTATCAATCACCTACACCGGACTGGGATTGTGTGGAAGTCTGGGAACGGCTCATGCATAACTTGGCTGCCTGCGCAGCCGGCGCCCGCCCGCACCGTGGCTCACCCCTACCCTCAGCAAAGCCATTCAAAATGGACTGAAAATGGGTTAAAGGATGCAGGGTCTCCCCTTAGGGCTATCAACTCAGGAATTCAAATCGCGGTTATGAAATGCTGTGATGAACTTCTTTCCCCAAACCCTGAAGACAACGGATTTCCTTACTCCAGATCGGGCATTTCTAGAGGGAGAGAAGGAGGAGAGCGTTACTGGGTGTGGTTGCTGTTTTGTCCTTCAAAAAAAGCCCCTGGAGCTGTGCTGTGGCAGGAAGGGACACCTCAACCCTTGCCCAGAGGGCATGAAGCAGCTCCAGGCCCTTGACCTTCACCCCTGCTTGCTCTTGGTAGAGTCAGCTCTTCCAAGAGAGATCCTGACAGAACCCCTGCGACCGCACAGCGGCCACTTGGGCAGAGCCCACACCACAGGTGTCCACAGCCCCCTGCTCACGCTGGCTGCTCCTCCAGCTGCACGGGAAGGCCCAGCTGGCATTCCCTGCTTGTGGAATGCCTTCCACCGGATTACATCCTCACGCTGCTTGGGCAAAGCACTGGCAGGACCTCACAGCCAGGATTTGGTCAGAGTGACAGCCCCAAGCACCTGCCGGCTCCACCTGAGGCGCTCGCTCAACCGGGAGTGCTCAGCAGGCACCAACACACAGAAACCAATACCAATACCAACACCAACTTACTTTCATCATCGCTGTCCGGTGAGTCCTGGAAAGAAGGAGAAATGTAAGCTGAAGCAGCCCATGCACACAGTGCTTCCCTCTCCACCACCCCCAGCCCCACAGCTGAGCCGCCACTCTCAAAGCCTGGTGGCAGGCATGCTCCCCATCCCAGTATGGATGTCAAGGAATGCCAGGTTCCAGAAACACTGAACCATGGGCTCCTCACTGGCCAGAGCCCACAGACCTCCAGCGACCAACAGCCACAGCAGAGAGCACAGCGCTGCCTGGACACCGCGAGTGCCAACAGCACCACTCTGCAGCACCAGTGGATGCACCACAGACAGGGTCTGGTGCAGCTCAGCCTCCTCATGGCACTGGGGAGGGAACACGAGTTTGACTTAGGCAAACGGCAATGAGCACGGTGCCAGCCCATGCTGAGAACTCACATCGTCTGCCCCATCTACTTCTGGCAAGTCTACGTCGTCGTCTCCGCCCATGTTGTTCATCATCTGCTCCAGAGAGATAACAGGCACGTTACCAGGTGGTCAACCTTGCTCTACACAAGCAAACATCTAAATCAACTTTGAACTCTTGTAACCAGCACCCCAGTCAGTTTGGGGAATTGGCTGCACCTCTGCAGAACCACAGGGTGAAAACTCATTCACTGCCTGGCAAACCAACCCTGCCCTGAGGCGGCGCCGGCAGCCGGACAAGCATCCACGTGTATCCCACAGCAAACACAGAGTGGGCACCAAGCCAGCAGCATGAAGCAAAGCTGGCAAGGTCTGTGCCAGCACCAAACCCACTGCCATGGAGCAGCAGGACGAGGAATGCTGCCTCTTCCCACAATGTCTGGTCCCTCCACAGGGTACAGAGGGAACCCACCCTCAGCACTCAGCTCCCCGTACCTCCGAGAAGCGGTCGAAGTTGGACATGTCCTCATCTGAGTCATCCTCCCAGTCCTTCCAGTTGTTGAAGTCCACGCTGAGCCAGTTGAGCTGCACAACAGCATAAGAAATTATGTGAGGGCAGTGATGCGCTCTTAATGCTCAGAGGAGGAAGGGGAGTAGGAATGGCCACACCAGTCAAAAGCAAGGAAAGTGACCCGGGATTTGAGCATGACTTAAACACTGAAGAGGATGCAAAACCTGCACCCACCTTTGCCCGTTCTTTTGTTAACCGTGGCCAGGCTTGCCCAGACTCCCCTTTTCGTAAACAGCACAGGATGGATCTGTCTGTTCTTTTGTGCTTGGACTCCTGGAAAAGGGAAGAGCGAGAACCTGTGAGCCCAATCACCTTGAACTCCATCAGAAATTCCTGCTTTGTCTTAAAACCACTGACTCGTTCCATGTCCTAAACACCACCCAGAGCTGCTCCCAGGGACCTGAGCTCTCTCACAGGCTAAGGAAGTATTTGCCCTCAACACTGGAAGCAGCGTAAGGAGCAAACAGAGTTTTTCAGGACACAGCACCAGGAACATGGTGGGAGGAGGAGGATACTCACATTTGGGTCAATGTTGTTAAAAAGGTCAATTTCGTTTAAATGTTTGAAGTTGTCACTCCCTCCAAGACAACTGCCAAGAGAAAACAAGGCTTGTGTTTAGTTGGAAAGGTCTTGTGACTTGCTGCTTTTAAGGAAAATGTCACTGAATCCACACCACCGCTGCCTCCAGGCCCCTTCCCCCCTGTGCCCCATAGTTCCTCACCTGAATGTAAGTTTGGACTTTTCAAAATTTACATTGACATCTTTGCTGTCTTCGACGCAGAACTCGACGAAGACGTAGTCCCTCCGGTCGTACCACTTGGCGGATGCGGGCTGCCTGCCAAGAGAGCACCCAGGCACGGTCAGGTCGCGCCGCGATGCTGAGAAACCTTCGCCGCCCGCCCCTCTGCGCCGCCAGCAAACACAGCCCCTGCTCTCCCAATGCAGCTCCAACAGTTTGGTTTCTTAATTGCATTTAGAGAAGTTCCAACTGAAAGACTTCTCCTCTTGAAGCTGCACGGCCATCCCATTCTCCATCAGCTTTGAAAGGGGCTTAAGGCTGGAAAAAGGTGTGAGGAATGAAGAGATCCCACATATTCCGTGCACGACGCTCCCAGAGTCCTGTTGATGTGCTGTGAAGATGCCCTCACAATGTCTGAGGCCGACATAAGCATCACAGCAAACCAGAACCCAGACAAACCCCTTCACCAGAAGGGCAGAATTCCAGCCACCTCCAACAGCCACGGATTTATTTACCTGTGCTTTCTGTTACCAGAAGAGCCAGAACCCCACAGACACCATGGAAAAACCTGCTTTTAATTACTTAAAAATGAACTACTCCAGAAATCTCTCCCGATGTGACCCAGCCAAAGCCGACACTATGCAATGAGAGCTAAGGAAACCCTGGTTTGGCCTCTTCCTGCAGCCTCCTGTCCTCTCCAACTTCAGCTCCCATGCTCTCCGTTATCCTCTGGCTTTTCCAGCCACTGCTGTGCGCAGCAACCACGAACTCCTGTCGGGCTCATGTGCACGCCCAGGTGCGCAGCAAACTCACCTGCAAAGCTCAAGCACAGCCATTTCTGATCGGCCAGCAAAGGCAACCCTGGCTCAGCCGTGGGCTCCCTGCCACTTCCAGTTGCTCTCCTGGCAACGCAGGCCAACCCCACAACGGCACGCGGCGTTGCAGGAGAGAGCAAACAGCCGCGCAAGCTCTGTTGCCAGGGCACAGGAGAGCACAGCCACTTCCCACACTCCAACTTCTTCTGGGGTTTTGCGGCCAGAGCTCCTGCAGAGCTGTGGGCCAGGCTGAGGCAAACCCCTCAGAACAAGGGGTCCCTGACTGTGGCACATGTTGCAACCACAGCGACCGCGGGAAGCTGAGCATGGTAGGATGGAGCTGGCATTCCCACCTTAAGGGATGGTGGCTCGCTCCCCTTGTCCAGTCTCTGCTCTGCACCTCACAGCTCATTCCTGCCCTGCTGCAGGCACAATGGCCCGGGGATCTATGGGATGAATGGAACCAGGCCCAGATCAGGCAGCTCTGAGCTGCCTCAGGTCCTTTGCCACCCGGTGGCACCAGCACTGGTGCCAGCAAGAACGTGGCTGGTGCAGTGGGAATGGCTGCCTCCTTCTGCATCCGCACTTGTCGCTATTTGTGAAAATCATCAGCTCCGAGGCCAGGAAAAGTGCACAAAACCCACGTGGTTTCTGAACACGGTCTCTATTTTCCAGCCAGATCCCAGGTAACACCAAATGCTTTCCCTTTCAGCAGCATTTTTCGAGAATGCGGAGGCATCAGTTTACTCCGGTGAGGGAGAACAGTAGAGCAGCTGTGTCCTGACTGATGAGCATTGAATTCCCTGTTGGACACAAGTTTCCTCCTCTGACAGGGAATGAAGGACTCTCAGAGAGAAAAAGGGAGTGAGGGATGAGTGGCTCCATGCCCTCTGCATTTAGGCACCACACATCACCCATTTCTCACACCAAAACCTGGCTGCCTGGAACTCTGTCCCTCACTAGGATGAGCTGTTATCAGAACAGAAACCTTGCTGTCCCTGTACAGGATGCGGTAGGAGTTCTGGCCAAGCAGCATCAGTGCTCTGACAGCACTTCCGATGCCAGCAGCAATCTCTCCGGCCTTCCCAGGGAGCCATGCGCTCTGCACTCCTGCAGCTCCAGTTTGGCTGTGACCTCGGTCCTGGCACCAAGATCCAGGGTTCTGAGGCCCTGGAGGCCTGTCCACAGCACTGCCCTGGAGCTGAGGGAATCGCATGCATCCCAGCTGCAGAGATGAAGGCGAGACCCAAAGAAATGCACCCAAACACAACTCACATGGTAATGCGGAACACCTCCCTGGAGATCCTACAAAACCACCCTGACCGTGTCCGCTGTAATTCCAGCCTCGTGGAGCTGCCTCTCCTCTTTATCTGATGTTCCCATCTCTCCTCCTCCCACAGGGAGGATAGAATCCTCCCCTCAGCTGCTGAGAAGCACTTCAGCCAGACCCCACGCAAACCAGAAAGGCAGGATACGCTGGCTCTTCTGGCCAGATCTTGGGGTGAGGCAGAAGTTGCAGCTTCTCTGCGTTGCTGGCCCACCCAGGGATGCCAAGGAGCCAACAGTAGGCGCAGAACCAGCGGAGAAACATGCACGTGCTCCAAGCTGGCTCCCCCACAACCACAGAGAATCCTGTTCCCTTGCAGGCGCTGACGCTGCCAGGCCCGCACAGCACAGGGAGAGCCCAGCGTCAACCACGCGATTCCCAGGGGACCTGTGCCCCACGCCAGCCTCTGCACGCACTCTGCTTCCACGTCATCCCTGCCTCCCGATGGGATGTGGGATGCTTTGAACTAGGGAGGTGAATTTAAACATGCTGCATCTGCGCAGTGACAGGCGGTAACAACTCTGAGTAACTCAGGGAGCAAATCACCAGCATGCGGCCGGGATTTCTGCTGTCAAATCCCCTCTGGCTGCCCCTGGCGCGTCTGGGCGAGCGCCGCACATCCGCATCCGCCTGGCTCTAGTCTGGAGGCAACCGTGAGAGCAGATCTGCAGGACTGGTTCTAGAAGCTTCACAGCAGCAGTTTAGCGCTGCCAGGCTCTGTGCGGGCTCAGCTCCACCCCACAACGCTCCCTGCTCCGCGGCTCAGCCAGGGACACAGCAGCATCTTCAAGGATGCTGCCCTCACATTCCAGCTCTCACTTCCACCCTGTCCTCTTGTTTGTTCCCAAGCAACCTGGCTGTGCCTTTGGGGAGCTCAGCTTTGTGGCCTGGAGAAAATCCCCAAAATTCCTGCAGTTTGAGAACTGCAGAAGTGGTCTCCTGAACCAGATTCCCCCTAGACCTGTTCCATGGAATCAGTTTTCCATTCATTCTCACACCCTGGAAAGGTGTTTTTTATGTCAACCTCCTAATTCCAGGCTCTGTACACTGTAAGGGGGATGCTGCGGTCCTGCAGTTTCAGGATGAGCTACCCCACAGGCATCAAACCCCAAACTCCACCTTTATTTTGCCCTTCCTGCTTTCAATCACCTTCAGGTGAAGCAGCCCCAGAATTGACCGTTTCCAACGTGCAGCACCGAGGTCAACGCCTCACTGGGCGCAGAGCGATAGTCACGGCTCCCGCGGGTGCTGCGCAGCAACGCTCCCCTTGCGCCCGGTAGCGGATCAGCGTTCCCACAAACACCAAGTGCTTCCACCTTCGCTCAGGAAAAGCCAAACCCGTGGAGCTCTGGCGGGTAACGGTTCCCAAACAGCCGGCCCACGCTCCCACCACTGGACAACGCTCCCGTTGCTGGGCACGGCTCTTGGCAGCCTGAGCCGGTCTGGGGTCACTGGAGCAGCCTCAGTGGAATCGCAGCGAGCAAGGGCTGCCCGGCGCGGCGCGAGCACGCCGGGAGCGCCGGTTTCCGCTCAGGAGGCCACAGCGGCCACGCTTAGAGAAAGAATCCGGTTGCTCCGCTCCCCTTCCCACAGCGGTTCGAGTCAGGCAGGGTCAGCGCTCCAGTGCATCCCCCTCACCCCAGGGACACGGTTACAGCCCGCTCCTCCCGGGAGGGGCGTTTCCCACGGCTCCAAAGGGGCGCCCGGTCCCCGTTACCCGGTTGGCGCGTGCGGAGCTCACGGACCTTCCTCTCTTCAGCCCCTCCTGCCTGGTACCGGGCGGCGGGATCCTTCCCTACCGGTTTCCGCTCCGCTCTCGGGGTGGCGATTGAGGCCCCGGCCGCTTCGGAGCGCGGCTGGAACGAGTGAAACCGGCGCGACCGCAACGGGCGGACCCCGCCGGGGCGAACGGACCCGGCCAAGGTCACCACGCGCACTCCCCCCACCCCCAGACGCCGGTACCGGGCTCACACGGGGGCGGCGGTAACGGCGGCTCCCACAATTACCCGCGCTCCCCCGCCCGCCTCACGCCACCCCGCCACCCCCGCTCTCACATGACGGCGGCGGTAACGGCGTGGGGCGGGGGCAGCGGTGCTTGGGCTTAGGCCGTGGCGGCGACTCCCACAATGCCCCCCCCACACCCCTCGGCTGGGCCCGGTTCGCGCCTTCCCCCCCCCTCCCCCAGATGGCGGCGGCGCCCGCGATACCCCCCGCGCTGCTGCTGCTGCTCGCTCCCTCTCTTCCCCCCCCCGCTCCGGTTTCCCCCCCGCTCCGGTTCCCCCCCCCCCCCCGCGGTCTCACATGGCGGCGGCGGCGGCGGCGCTCTGCTCCCACAATGCCCCGCGGCAGCGCCCGGCGCTGGTGACGCAGCAAAATCCCCGCCGCGCGCCCCGCGCCGCCCCCGCCGCGCATGCGCGGACCCCGCCCCCCGGCGCGCGGGCTCCGGCCCCCCCGCCCCGCCGCGCGCGCGCGCCACCTCCCTCCTCCCTTCTAGCAGCTTCTCGGCGCGCGCGCGCGCGCGCTGCGAGGACCCAGGGGCGGGGCCGAGGGGGCGGGGCCCGCGGTTGCCGTGGAGACGGGGCTGCTCCCAGCGGCGGCGGGAGCAGGAATGGGATGGGAACAGGAGTGGGAACAGCAGGGAACGGGAGCAGAGCAGGAACGGGAACAGAACGGGAATGTGAGTGGGAACGCGCACAGGATCGGGCCCAGCCCCGGAACCCACGCCATCGCCAACCGAAGAGGCAGTTTTGCCCGGGAGATGCGGAGATTCCCGCAGGTGCCCTGGCTCAGAGCAAGCAGTGGTTGGGAATGGAAGCATCCGGCCCGAGCACGGAATTCCTGACCGGGGCAATGGCCAAGCCCCAAGTGTGCGGGCAGCTGGAGTGGTCCTGGGAACAGGAGAGCTCAGCCTGCGCCCAGCAGGTGCCTGCGCCTCTGAATCGAACCCCCATTCCGCTCCCTGGGCCAGCGTCTCTGGCTGCTTCAGCTTGGCTGCGGCTGCTTCCCAGCCAGAACTGCCGGTCTCAGCCTCTCCCTGGTAGCCGTGACGCTCTTTGGCTCAATGGAACTACTCCAGGGCCCCAGTTTTATGGCACAGGCTGAATGCCCCTGGGGTGTCTGATTTCCCAGCTCCCACCTCTGCACTCCGAGATTTGGGGCTGTCAGCTCCCGCTGCTGCCCCAGCCATGCCGCATGAGTCCAGTGGAGCAGAGGTTGAAAAAGCTGGGCCAAACACGGATGAGCCTCAACCTCCCTTCGGATCAGGCCAGAAAGTGTGGGATGCTCCAATCCCTCCCTGTCCCACAGCCGCAGGGAAGTGAGGGAGCAGCCTGCAGCCAGGGAAGGGAACGCCGGGGATCCGGGAAGAGATGCTCCATAGCAGATCCCTACGGAGGCCCATGCCCAGTGTCCCTGTGCTGGTGGCTGGCTGTCAGGACAACCAGGACTGGCAGGTGCTCTTCCACTGGAGCAGGACGGAACAGGGCATATTCCTGGGTAGAACGCTCCAGCTGGGGCATTAGCAGCTGACAGAGCAGTGAGGGTTCCCAAGGATAAGCCACAACGTTTATTGGTTGATAGAAACAGTACAAACCGCGACTGCGCTGCGCCTTCCTCGAGGCCCCACAACGGCTGCTCCCACCGGCGGCTACATCGTCAGCTCCTGTGGAGAGAAGGGACACATCAGGAGATGGCAGCACACACCCCGCAGCCGGCTCCAACCTGGACATGTGGCTGCTGATGTGTTCCCTGCTCCAGCACCAGGGCTCACCATGATGGCATTGACAATGTCATTGCTGTTGTTCTTGAGGGCGCGCACAGCCTTTGCCCGGGACACGTTTGCCTGCGACATCACCAGCTCAATGTCCTTCACCTCCACGCCGGTCTCGTCCACCTGCAGGAGATGGAGTCCGGGATTGGTGCCGGCCCAGCACATGGCTAGCTCTGCACCCCACCAAGTAAAACTGGATTGGCCCCTGGAGGCAGGACCAGGTGCTGCCCAGCTGTGAAGACAATCCCTGCCAGCGCCGGGACCAGATGCCCCAGTGGGAAAACCCTGCGCTCCCACTTCCCCAGGGATGAGGGGAAGAAACCACAGGTCTCAACATAAACTCAGGACGCTCTCAGGCAGCGCATTAATGCTCCGGGCCCACAGGCGAGTGGCCACACGGCTCCCAACATACACCCAGCCCAGTGGGAATGGTGCAGGTACCTCCTCCTCCTCACTCTCCTCCTGCACCGTGGGTGTCTGTGTGTTTTCCTGGATATTCGAAACGGCCTCTCCTTGCACTTTGAATTTCTCAGCCGCCGCCAGCTGTGCCTGCTGGGAGAGGTCCTCGATCTGCAGAGTGGAGAGCAAGAGTGAGGCCCCTATGCGGAGCGGGATGTTGGCACACCAGATCAAGAGCACCGCAGCAGTGCCAGCACATCCGATGACTCTGCCACATGACCCAGCCAGAAGCCAGCCCTCAGCACGGACCCCAGGCTGGCACGTGGCAGCGGGAAGGTGCTGGCAGTACCACGGGCAGCAGGTGGCAAGAAGGGACCCTGGCAAAGCCGCGAGCATGGATCACTGCAGCTGCCAGAGAACGCAGAGCCAGCCCACCTTGGCCTCGCCAAAGACGATGTAGGTGTCCGAGGCTGGGCTCTTGTAGACATCTGGCTTTGTGATGACGAAGAGGATGTTCTTGGACTTGCGGATGGTTACTCTGGTGACTCCTGTCACCTGGCGAAGGCCCAGCTTGGACATCGCCTGGGAACGGAAGAGAAGGATCATCAGAACAGCCACAGCCCGATCTGCACATCTGCTCTCTAGAGCCCTGGCACTCACACAAGTGAAAATGAGAGTTTTACTGCTGCAGAGGCATTCCTGGCATTTTAGCCTAGCACTGCACTAGGAGGGAATTCCCTGCTCCCAGGACTGGCGAGATGCATCGCACAACCTCAAGCTGTCCCCAAGACACAAGGGTTTTGCCAGGCAGCCCCTGCCTGGGGCCAGACAAGGGCAGAGCACCCCACAGACCTTCCAGCTCTGGAACATCCCACAAATCTCCCAGCTCCAGAATGCCTGGCAGCTGCTGTGCGGAGCTGCAGCCTTGGATGGGCTTCATGGGGCACAGATCCCAGCACTTAGGTAAGCCCCAGAGACCCTGTGGCAGAGTGCTACTGCCGTCCAACCCCATCCCATCGCACCTTCCGTGCTTTCTTTTCACTCCGGCTCTGTTTTGCTTTGCTAACGGGTTCCTCATCGATTTCAGCCGCTGCTGCCAGCTGCAAGGAGAAAGAACATGAAGGGCTCGTGATGATCCAGAGGCAGCTGGCACCAGCAGGGATCCTGCTGTGCTGCTGCAGAGATGCACTGGCACCTGCCCTACCTGTGCCTGCTGTGTTGTGGCCTGCGTGGAGTCCTGCTCTTCCAGCTCTGGCACAGATTCATCACTGTCGGACTCTGTTCCGGACCCTACAAACACAAACACGTGTTGCTCTTTCCAGATCTGGAACTGCACTGCTGTGCCATTACCTCTGCTCTGGGGCTCTGGGCACTGACAACTTTGGTCAGCAGGATCTGGTGGAGGGAACCCTCCCTGCAACCCCAACGCCATTGGCAGCACCGAGCCTCACCCCAGTCTCACTGTGCTGGCAGCTCCCAACAGGAGCAGGAACACTGGGCCCAATTCCTGGATGGAGAAGCCGGCAGCAGCTCGTGCTGCTGGGGAATCCCTGCGTTCCACTCAAAGCCGCTCAGGCAGCAGTGGCCACGGCACAGGAATGAGACCTTGTTCCCTGTGTCCACCGGGCTCCTGCACCTTCCCAGGACCTCACCACAGGAGTGATTCCAGTCCTTGGATGCTCAGGCCATGCTCTGTGCCAGAGCCCAGGAGGCTTGGAGAGGCAGCCGGCCCCATGAGAGCCTGCACAGCCCAGCACAGCCATCTCCAACCATGCAGGAGTGAATGAAGCAGAGCCAGATGTTTCCAGCCTCAGAGCAGACCCTGATGCTCCCGTGCATCCATTACCTAAATTCACTCCTAGTTCCTTCCTTGGAAAGGGTGCCCACAGCCACCCTGAGCAAGCAGGACCCTGCAACAAAGCTCACTGCAGGCTGCCAGCGGCTCTGGCAGGCAAAGAGGCTTCCCTGGAGCATGGTGAAGGGGCCGGTTCTGGCAGTAGCGCTGCCAGCAGCTCCTACACACAGAGCCACATCTGGCAACAGCTGCAACACACAGGCCACAAACCACACCGTGCTCCGTGCTGAGACCAGGCGTTAGTGACTCTGACCGCTGGCGCTGGACCATGCTGATCCCAGACCCGCTTGATCCCATGGCTGCAGAGCATCTCCTCTCCTATCCCCCGGGCAGGTTCTGTTCACTCTGGCATGGTCACTTGTCCCGAGCATCACTCCATGCGGCAGAGGGGCGCGTGGCCCCGATGGTGGGTTAGTATCCGTGGGCAGGCAGTGACACTCCATGCACACGGCAAACCAAGGCACGAATACCCTTGTCGTTCCGCAGGACCGGCGGCTGTATGGGAGCCGCGCGGGGAGAGAAGTCCACCAGGATGGGCTGCATGAGTGGCTCAGCGGCGGGTGGCTCCGGGGGAATCAGGGGTGGCAGATCAGCATCCTCAGCAATGCAGGCAGGGGCCTTTGAGGGGGCTTTGGGTGGGCGGGGGGCCCTGCTGGAAGTGGGCTGCTTCCGCATAGGGGGAGCAGCAGGTGGAGGGAGGTTTCCTGCCGGGACAGAGCCAGGACCGCCAGGTTCTGCCTTCAAGGCAGATGGGGCAGCATGATCAGCTGGCGGCTTTGAGGGGGCACCAGGAACCCCCGGGGCTAGGGCAGCCGTGCCTGGTGTTGGAACTGATGGACTCTTGGGAGTCACTTTGGCTACAGCAGGGTCAGCTGGAGCTGGTGTTGCTGCAGCAGGGCTCTTGGGAGCTTTAGCTGCAGCAGGGGTGGTTGGAGCTGGTGCTGCAGAAACCGAGGGAGCAGTGACCAGGCTCTTGGGAGCTGCTTTGGCTGCTGGAGCTGGTGAGGCAGTGGCTGAGGGAGCAGTGACCGGACTCTTGGGAACTGCTTTGGCTGCTGGAGCTGGTGAGGCAGTGGCTGAGGGAGCAGTGACCGGACTCTTGGGAACTGCTTTGGCTGCTGGAGCTGGTGTGGCAGCGGCTGAGAGAGCAGCGACTGGGCTCTCGGGAGCTTTGGCTGCTGGGGAAGCAGCTGGAGCTGGTGTGACTGCACCAGGGCTCTTGGGACCTTTGGCCGCAGCTGGGGCTGCTGGAGCTGCAGGCACTGGTACAGCAGCAGCCAAAGGAGCAGCAGTTGGGCTCTTGGGAGTCCCTTTGGCTGCTGGGGGAGCAGCAGATGGGCTCTTGGGAGCCCCTTTGGCTGCCCGGGGAACAGCTGCAGCTGGTGTGGCTGCACCAGGGCTCTTGGGACCTTTGGCTGCTGGGGGAGCAGCTGGAGCTGCAGGAGTTGGTGTGGCAGCAACTGAGGAAGCAGCAACTGGGCTCTTGGGAGCCACTTTGGCTGCAGGAGGGACCGGAGCTGGTGAGGCTGCAGGAACTGGCATGGCAGGGCCTGAGGGGGCAGCTGTGGCAGTGACTGAGCTCACAGGAGCTGCTTTGTCCCTAGGAGGGGCTGGAGCAGCTGGAGCTGCAGCGGCAGCAACAACTGTGCTCTTAGGAGCTGCTTTGGCTACAGGAGTGGCCAGAGGTGCAGGAGCTGGTATGGCAGGGACTGAGGGGGCAGCGACTGGGCTCACAGGAGCTGCTTTGGCCATGGGAGGGGCTGGAGCAGCTGCAGCTGGAGCAGCAGCAGATGGGCTCTTGGGAGCTGCTCCAGCTGCAGGAGGGGCAGCTGGGACAGTGACTGGGCTCACAGGGACCGCTTTGGGCACAGGAGGGGCTGGAGCTGCCAGTGATGTTGTGCCAGGCAGCGGGGAGCTGGCAGGGAGAGAAGGAGTAGGGAGGGCAGTGATGGGGTTCACGGAAGGTGGTTTGGCTACAGGAGGGGCAGCGGGAGCTAGTTGAGGTGGTGGAGCTGCCATGGTTGGCGAGACAGGGGCAGGGGGAGAAGTCACAGCAGTGACTGGGCCTGCAGGAGCCGCTTTGGCTGCCGGAGGGGCCGGAGCAGCAGGAGCTGGCACAGCCATGGCAGTGATGGGGCTCTTGGGAGCTGCTTTGGCCACAGGAGGGGCTGGAGCTGCCACTGCCAGTGCAGCAGGCGGGGAGCTGGCAGAGGGGGCAGTGACCTGGCTTACAGGAGCTGCTTTGGCTGCAGGAGGGGCCAGAGCTGGTGGAGTTGCAGGAGCTGGCATGGCAGGGGCTGAGGGGGCAGCTACTGGGCTCAGGGGAGGAGATCTGGCTACAGATGAGGCCGGAGCTCCAGGGGTTGGCATGGCAGGGGCAGCTGGGGCAGGAACCGGGCTCACTGGAGCCACTTTGGCCACAGGAGGGGCCAGAGCAGCCAGTGCTGGTGTGGTGGGCAGGGAGCTGGCCAGGGCTAAGGGAGCAGCCGGCCCAGGTGACGCCAGTGCAGAGACAGTGCTTGCTGGAGCAGATTTGGTCAAAGCAGCCACGGCCGGTGCTGCCAGGGGACCTGTGGGAGCTGGGACAGCACCGAGAGGTTTGGGAGCAATGGGAGCTGCCTGAGCATCCAGGCTCCCAGGAGGCGTCTGGGCCACAGAGCTGGGGAGCAGCTCTCCTGCAGTGGCTACAGCCGGGACCACCGGGGCTGGATCAACAGGATGGGTCTTGGCAACAGGTGCAGCAACTGGAACCAGTGGAGAGACTGGAGCGCCAGGGGCTGGGCCTGGCAGGGCAACAGCCGGACTCCCGGGAGCCATCCTGGCTGGCACCAAAGGGGCAGGGGGCGACAGTGGGGCCATGGGCGCAGGCAGGAAGACGGGCGGAGAATCAGTAGTGGCAGGGGCTGCGCACCAGGGAGAGGTCGAAGCGGAAGCCAGCGGGATGGCAGCAGGACTGCCAGGAACCACCGGCACTGCCGGAGCAGCTGGTGCCAGGGCAGGACGGAGAGGGGCTGCCGCGGGAGGAGGGGGAGAGCCCGGGCTCTGCAGAGAAGCCGTGGCCACGGGGGCCATCAGTGAAGCAGGAAGGGGCGGAGGGGCAGCAGCTGGGGCTGCTGCAGGGCTTTTCACCACACCAGGAGCCGCAGCCAGAACCGGAGACACTGGGGCTGGGAGCCCTGGAGACACCGGGATACCTGGGATAGGCCCTGGAGATCCTGGGGCTGGAAAACCCACTGGGGACTGCGGAGCTGGGGCTGGAGGAAGAGAAGTGGTGACTGGGACCTGCGGAGCCAGGGCGGGGAGCTGGGGGGGAACGGAAAACACTGGGATTGCTGCAGCTGGGACCACAGCAGGGGAGAGGGGGAGCGGGCGGCCAGCAGGGCTGGGCGGCTCTGCTGGGAGAGCCTGGCCAGCTGGGACCGAAGATGGAGCCGGAGGCAGGGAATGAGCAGCATGAGGAGCAGCTGAGGGAGAGAAACAGAGTGAGTGGATGAGAGAAGGGAGAGAGAGAGGGATAAGGCACCCTGCCCATCCCAGCCCATCCTGGCTCCATCCCAGCATTCCTGCCTGGCTCCTGAAGCAGCAGTGAGCGCTGGCCTGAGCTGCCAGGTCGAGCACGGAATCCAGCGGCAATCACACAACGAGCGCTGCGCCTACGCATGAGCCGATGGGCTCGACAGAAGAGAATCCCTGTGCCAGGATCACTGGGGCTGCCCCAAACATTCCTGTTTACAGCAACTGCAGCCAAACTCCTGCACAGCAGGAAGAGGCACCTGGAATGCTGGGAAGCCCCAGAAGGAATGTGACAGGGCCAGGCTTCGCTGCCAGCTCCGTCCTTGGCTCTTCCCTGCAGAAGGGGTTGCCGCAGCCTTGGCCAAAGCCACAGTGCTGGGATATCACAGCCTAGGCTCATGGGAGACAGGGTTGGTGAGGACCCACCCAAGAACAGGAATGAAAAAATAAATCCCACAACATGCTGACCCACAGGATGGCTCTAGAGTGGCCCACAGAGGGCAGGCGCCCCTGGGAGCCTGGGGTCCCAGAGGCTTTGAGGCCTAACTGACACACGGGTCACTGAGCTCCGGCCAACCTGTTAGGGTTAAGGTCACAGCAAAGGGGTTAATGAGCACACGGGGGTTAACGGGGGTCCAGAGGGTCCACAGTACCTGGTGCTGGGACGGGAGCGGGAGGGGTGGGAGCTGGACAGGGAGAACAGGAGTTCATTAACAGGTCATTAATGCAAGTCCCACCAACCCAGCTCCCCACAGGCCTCCAGCTAAGCTTCACAACAGCCTGGCTATTCCCAATGACAGCCCAAACATGGGTGATTTGGTGATTGATCAGAGGGAGCCACTCTGAGAAGAGGCCACAAGAACCAGGGAGTGAGCGCTGGTCTGACCAGTGGAACCGGCCCCACTGCCGGACAGGAAAGCCAAACTGGCCGAGCCACACACCCACACCTTGGCAGCACCAGCCCCAGTGCAGAGGCAGCACAGCCTGGCATGTCCCAGCACGGCCAGCCAGGGGCACACAGCTGGGTCGGCTGCTGAGGAGAAGCCCCCAACAGCTGGTGAGCCCAAACCTTAAGCCCAGCTCGCAGAGAAACCTCAAGTCATGGGAGCCAAAGATTCACTTCCGTGCAAGGCGCTGGTTCTCACTGCTGTGGCCGTAGGGTCCGGCCCCCACTGCCACCAGCGCAGCCCTGTGTGCGTGGGACTCGCAGCTGCCTCTGCCCCAGAACAGCGGCCCCGCGGATCCTCCCGATGCCCCATTTCCCAAACCCACCCTGGAACACAGGGTGGCGGGAGGAAATGGGTGCCAACCTGGAGCTGGGCAGCTGCTCCGCGAGCACCAGACATTGGCGCCTAGTACCAATGGGCATCAAGACAATTCCTGCTATGGGGAACCACCTGGTGCCTCAAAAACGAGCAACAGTCCTTGCCCAGAGTGGAGCCAATTCCAGGCCCTTCCCAGCCCACGCTGGATGGACAGGAGCTGCTCCAGAAAGCTCCTTTATCCCCGCCAGTCCCACGGTCTTTCCTTGACATCTCAGCAGCTCCAGCTGAGGACCCTCCTGTGATGCACACAGTATTCCCAGTTCACCCCTCTCCAGTGGCCCTTTCTGCAAACACCAGCAAGGTGCAGGGAGTGCTGAGAGCACAGACAGGATTCCAAGGGTGCTCAGGGCCGCGGAGCCTCCCACACCCTGTGCTGCTGGATCCAAGACCACACTGCCCGATCTTTCCACGGACCAACTGAGCCCCAAAGGAGATGCAGCAGCCCTTGCCCTTCCCCTCTGCCCAACAACTCCCACCAGCCTCAGAGCTGCTCTGGCTTCAGAGGCTCCTGCACTCCAGCACAGGGACTGTGACAGCTCTGGCTCTGGATTCGCTGGACCAGCAGAGCTTCAGGAGTAAACAGGTGGGAGTTGTCCCCGAGGGAAAAGGCATCCCAAGAACACGGGGGACGCCAGGAAGCGGCCATCCTGCCCGGCAGCTGCTTCTGCTGCTCCAGTGTCTGGGACCAAGCCCAGCTGCCCCGCTCTCCTCCTCCCCCGGGATTCTGGAACACGAGTGGCTGCAAAGCTTTCCCAACCTTCCTCCTTTAAAGGCAGCAGACCGGCTGCACCGGGGGACCTGGACCACTCCCCACCGCCAGCCCCGTCCCGTCCCCTAGTCCCCCTCAGTGCCCCCGGGCTCACCCGTCTCAGCCTGCGGCTGCGGCAGCTCCTGCTCGGTGGCCGGGACGGTTTCTGTGGCTTCGCCAGGCATTTCTAATGGGGAGGCAGAACGGACAGCGCCTGCGCTCGAGGGGTCCTGACGGCACCGGGACCGGGCACCTCCCCCGGGACCCGGCCTTTACCCTCCGGGCCTGCGGGGCTTTCCCGGTGCGCGGACCCACCCCGGCTTCCCCCTGCCGAGTCGGAGCGGACCCCAGCCCCCCAGTCCCCCTCGTCCCGCCTCTCCCAACCTCCCCCCTCCAGGGCCTGGGGACTCTTCCCGGTGCGCGGAGCTGGCCCGGCCACTCCGGTTTCCACCGGCCCGGTCCCCCCGGCCTCACACCCCAGGGCTGCGGCCGCTTCTCGGTCCTCCCGCGGCCCTTCAGCCGCGCCACACGACCCCTCCGGTTCCTGCCCGGTCCCCCCGGCCTCCCCACCCCCAGGGCCTGCGGGCCCTTCCCGGTGCGCGGGGATCGACTCCTCCGCTCTCCCCTGCCCTCTCCGAAGCCCCCCGGCCGCGCCGCCGCCGCCCTCCCGCGCCCCTCCCGCCCCGCGGCGGCAGATGGAGGCGGATGGCGGTGGATGGTGGCAGCGGGACTCACTGTGCGGGGAGCGGGGCCCAAGATGGCGGCAGAAAGAGACCGAGCGAGCAGGGATGCGACTTCCGGAAGGGCGAGCACTTCCGGTGCAGGGGCAGCGCGCACCGGTCCGCTCCCTCCTCCCGCCCGCCCGCGCCAGAGGCTGCGCTGCAGCGTTCCGGGCTCTGGGCGGCTTCTGTGGGGCCGCGGACCCCCCCCCGTGCGAGGCTGGGACCCCAGCACTGTGGGGCCAGGACCCCCGATGGTTATGGGGCAGGGACCCCTCCCTAGTGTGGGGCCAGGATCCTGTGGGCAGGGATAGGAGAGGACCCTTCCTCCCCACAGGGACGCAGTGCCAGCCCTGACCCCCTGACCGGGGCCGCAGTCACACCAGTGAGAGACTTTTAATTTTTTTTTGTGTAGAAAAAGTACAAAAAGGGGGAAGGGGTCGGAGGGCTTGGCTGCCGCGAGCCAGGGGGTTTCAGCCACTGCCTCCCCACTCCAAGGCACCAGGATGCCCACAGCCACTGCTGATGCTCCCTTGGTGGCCCTGTGGCAAGGACAGCCACCCACAACAAGGCCTCAGAAGTCTCCTTGTAGGTCTGCAAAGAGGATAAAGTGGGATTTTTTAAATTAGAAGTTTTCCAGAAAAATGCAATTGCCAAAGTCAGGGACCCTTTGGGGTCCCCCAGCAGCTCCATCGCCCCCAGCACCCACCGCTCCTCCGGAGCAGCTCTCCCCTTCGCGCGCGCTCCATCTCCTCCACGAACTGCTCGAAGACCCTCACATAGGGTGCCAGGCTCGTCCTCCTGTAGTCTGAAGGATTCTGGAAGCTGAGTGGGAGCGGGTGGTAGAGACCCCCCTGCACCCCAATGTCAGCTCTGCTCACCTCGCGTTCGGCGCTTTGGCTCTGTCTCGCTGCCCTCCTCCTGCTCCATGTCATCGCCGGAAGCGTCCAGCTCCTGGCACAGGGAGCTGTGGGGAACAGTGGGATGTGGGGGGGCAGTGGGCACCACCAGGACCCCCTGCACCACCAGCCCCGCTCACCCAACCTGATGGTGGGGACGGCGAACGGATCAAACTGCTCCAGCCGCTGCAGATCCAGTGGTACCGAGACACGACCTGCGAGAGATGGGGAGTCACCACAAGACACCTAGTTGGGGGTCCCCGTGGGTGAAGCCCCTAGACCCACCTGTTTTGGGGTGCACACTGAAAGGGCTCTTCAGGAGGTGCCCAAGGCCTTTGCTGACATTGATGTCGAGGCGGGGGAAGCAGAACTGCAGCATGATCTCCCAGTCGGCGAAGCACGCAGTGCCTTTCCCGGCTGCCGCCAGCCGCTGTGGGTACACGTGGGTCAGGGGGAGAAGCAGCACCCGGACTTCCAACCCCAGGGCAGCTCCATGGCCACTTACCCGTGTCCGCTCCATCCTGCCCCGCAGCAGATCCCAGCGCTGCACCGAGTCCCGCTTCTTGGGGAACTCGCCCTGCAGCACCTCACGGTGCTGTGGCCGGTGGTCAAGGCTAATCGTGGACACCACAGACCCCACTCCCGCCACGCAGACCCTCCCTCCCACCCTGTGTGGGGGCTGCTCCAGGAAGGATATCCTCCGGGACAAGGGCCAGCACCTTCTCCCAGCTCTCCGGGCTGCCCAGGATGTCCTGGCCCACCAGTGCATACGCCTCGAAGTATTTTTCTACCACGCTGACTGAGCGCCTGTGGAGCAGCAGGAGAGGCTCAGCACCATGGCCATGGCTGTGGGGGCTGGGCAAGGGGTCTTCACTGACCTGATGAAGGGGTGGATGGGCTCGGAGAGGTTCACCTTCTTCACCGTCTCTGCTCCGCCCTGTGGGGACAGCAGAGTCAGGCGGGGTGTGGCACGGACAGGGGTTCCCGGCCCCCTGAGCGCCCACCTTCACCAGCGTCAGGTACTCCACGGTGGCTGCCCGCAGTGCCGGCGACCACTTCCGCACTGCATCGTCACACACCCAGCAGTGGACACCCCTCCGGCCCGAGTACACCCACAGGCGATGCTGTACACCCAGGTCCTCTGTTGGGGGAGCAGACAGGCTGCAGGGGCGTGTGGGCACGGGCTGTGGTGCCCACCCAGGCCCGTCAGCACCGCAAACCCTGGGCATCTATGCATCCTCCTCTCCCCCATCCCCAAGAGCACTGCCCCGACTCCGCATTGAGTCTGGGTGATGCTGCAGCGCAGAGCATGGTATGGATGCATCCCCAGTGCTCAAGGACCAGGATGATGGGGATCCCAGTACCCTCACCCACAAGCGCGCGGTCAATAATGCGGACGGCGATGGTCATCAAGGTCCAGCACTTGGAGCAGATCTCGGCCGAGCTGGAGGTGGACACAGCGGGTCAGGCTGCCACCCTGGGCCCTGCACCCCCTCTCGGCCCCACCAACCATTCCATCTTGAGCCGTGACCACCCCCAGGGACCTGCAGCATGTCCGGACATCGTCGTAGTCGGTCATGTCGATGTCAAAGACCAATTCCTTCTCCTGGGGCTGGAAGGCGCCCAGGTGCACCGTGTTGTGCTGGTTGGGCTGTGGAGCGAGACGGGCTCAGCCAGGGTCTCCGTGAGCCAGAAGGCTGCATCCCCCCAGACCTGGGCAGCACCCCTGCTCCTGGTGGTGGGATTGGGGCTCACCCGGTGGGAGTAGACAGCGCCGATGTCGATCTTGTAGGGGTTCAGCCTCTGTAGCTCACGCTCCAGTTCCTGGGGGCTCCCGAAGGACTGGAACCGCACGTAGATGTCATCCCGCAGCGTGAAGGAGAATTCCCGCAGCTGGAAGTAGTTCTTCACCACTATGGGGGCAACAGAGGGGGAGATCGGGGGGCCGCAATGCTGCCCTGAGCACCCAGCCCCCCCACGTGTTCCCCGCGGCCCCCTCACTGCATTCTTGACCCTCCCAATCCAGGAACCCCCGCCCCCCCGCCCCGTTCCCTGCACCCCCGGTGCCCCAGGCCCCCAGGGCAGTGCATCCAGCCAGCACCCCGGGACTCCCCCACCGGACCCCCGCCCGGTACTCCAGCCCCAGTGGTGCCCCACCCGGTACCGGTGCCCCCTTGCCGGAGTCAGCATCCCTCGGCCGTATCCCCCATCCGGTACCGGAGCCCCCACCGGTGCCGGTGCCCCCCCCCCCTCCCCCGCCCGGTACCGGTGCACACGCCCCGTCCGGTACCGGTGTCCCCCCCGCCCGGTAACCCCCTTCCCGGTGCTCCCCCTCACCGCCGCCGTATCCGAGCCAGCGGCCGTAGGCGCCGTGCGGGAAGAGCCGCCGGTAGAAGATCGGGAGCAGCTCGGGCAGCGCCCCGGGATCGAACGGCGCCATCGCGAGGGGGCGGGGCGGGGGGCGGGAGGGGGCGGGGCCGGAGTGGGGGGCACCCAAAGCACTGAGGGGGCCGGGGTCGGGGGGGCCGGGAGTGCCCGGGTGCAGGGATCCCGGTGATTCTGGGGTCGGAAGGGTCTCGGTGTGATGGGATGCCCTGTTTGTCCGGGGTCGAGGGGTCCCGGGATCCGAGGGGGCCGTTGGGATCCGGGGTGTCCCGGGATCGAGGGGGTCCGGGGTACCCGAGTCCGGGCTGCTCGCGGAGGGGAGAGATCCCAAGGTCCAGGGCTGCCCGGGGCATCAAAGGGAGTCCGGGGGTATCAGGGGGCATCCAGGATGCCCGGGGCCCGGGGGTCCAGGGTGTCTCGGAGTCGAGAGGGTCCAGAATATCCGAGGGGATCCGGGGTGCCTGGGGTCTGGGGATTCTGGGGTCCGAGAGTGTCCGGAGCGTCCGGGGGACCGGTCCTGGCGTGCCCGGGGTCTGGGGGAATCTGGGCAGTCCGGGGTCGGGGGGGAGCCGGGGGTCGGGGGGGAGCCGGGGCGTCCCGGGGTCGGGGGGTCCCGGGGGTGCGGGGTGGCCGCGGACGCTCCCCATTCCAGTTCGGTCCCCGGTGCCGCCCAGACCCTGAGCGGAGCCCGGGGCGCTGCGGAGCCCGAGCTGAGCGCCCGGAGGGAGCGGGAGGAGGGCCGGGGGGGGCGGGGAACGGGCGGCCCCGGGGCGATCGTTGCGCCCGCGGCTGCGCTACTGAATCATTAACGGCGGGCAGGGCCAAGGTTAGGCCGAGCTGCTCGCTCGGGGCTCCCGGTCAGTTCCCGGTGCTCCCAGTCTGAGCTCGGTGCTCCTCGTCCATTCCCGGTGCTCCTGGTCCGAGCTCGGTGCCCGAGGATGTGGCCGTACGCGGTGGCAGTGCTGGCGGTGCTGCTCCTGCTCTGGCGCTGGCACCGGGAGCGGCAGACGGTGCCCGGGCTCACGGAGAAGTTCGTGCTGATCACGGGCTGCGACAGCGGCTTCGGGAACCTGCTGGCGCGGCAGCTGGATGCGCGGGGGCTGCGGGTGCTGGCCGCATGTCTGACCGAACACGGGGCTGCACAGCTGCGGGCGGCCGCCTCGACGCGCCTGCAGACCGTCCTGCTGGACGTCACCTCCAGCCAGAGCATCGCCGCCACCGCTGCCTGGGTCCGAGAGCGCGTGGGTGAACGAGGTAGGACGGGGCATCTCCCCATCATCCCCCTCATCATCATCCCCTTTGTCATCCCCATCGTCACCCCAATCGTCATCGCCTTCATCATCCCCTTCATCACCACCATCATCATCCCCTTCATCATCCCCATCATCATCCCCATCATCATCGTCCTCATCATTTTCCCCGTCATTGTCCTCATCATCAACCTCATCATCATCCCCTTCATCATCCCCATCATGGTCCCCATCATCGCCCTCATCATTGCCACCATTGTTGCCCCTGCCAGCCTTCCTGCCTCACCACCAACCTGTACCAGCACAGCTGGTGCCGGAGCAGGGCCATGGCAGGGATCATCCCCGCTCACCTCATCCCACTTCCCCAGGGCTCTGGGGGCTGGTGAACAACGCGGGGATTGCCATCCCCACTGCCCCGAACGAGTGGCTGACCAAGGACGACTTTGCCAAGGTTCTGGATGTCAACCTGCTCGGCCTCATCGAGGTGACGCTGAGCCTCCTGCCGCTGGTGCGGCAGGCGCGGGGCCGCGTGGTCAACGTGGCCAGTGTCATGGGCCGCGTGTCCTTCTTCGGCGGGGGGTACTGCATCTCCAAGTTTGGTGTGGAAGCCTTCTCCGATTGTCTCCGGTAAGTCCACCATGGCCAACACCACCTCTCACTTCCCTGTTTGCTTTTCTGGCCGGCACAGCCTCCGCCTCTCAAACCACTTCCTCGTTCGACCTGGAGCGACCGCAGGGAGTTTTGGATCAGCTGCAGCCGCAGTGCGGGAGTCAGGGCTGTGGGACGGCGGATGTGTGAACAAGGTGCTGGGTGCCCTGCACCCCAGCTATGGGACTGGAGTCCCATGGGAGCAAGCTCTTGCCTGGGGACCCTTGTGGGCCACTGGCCACCTTTCCTCTGCTTCCAGCCAAGCCTGGGCAGGTGCAAAGGGCTCGGCAGAGCTTTGATCCCAGTCCCCTGCCTGGTGGCTCTGCAGTGCCAGGGAGGTTGGGGCTGTTCCAGCTGCCACCAACTATCCTGTGCAGAGCCTCCCCCAGTGGACTTTGCCCCGAGGTTTGCTTTGGCCCCATCCCATCCAGACTCAGCAGGTTTGCTCTATGCCACCTTGGACCCGTGCTGGGGCTGGTGTGGGGTCCCCAGGGTGATCCTCCCATGTCCCATGGGACTCGATCCCTTTTAGGCTTGAGATGCGCAGCTTTGGGGTGAAGGTCAGCATCATCGAGCCGGGCTACTTCAAGACGAGGATCACCAGTGTGGAGAACCTGGAGCATAATTTCAGATCCATGTGGGAGAAGCTCCCAGAGGAAATCAAAACAAGTTACGGGGAGGATTACCTGAAGGGCTGTAAGTACCTCCCTGAAAGGCTGAGCAGAGCTGGTTCTCTCCTGACCCAAGGCATGTGGTGTGGCCAAGGGGTGTCCCACCACCTCGTCCTCCCACCGCCCCATCGCACCACTGCCGCATCACCCCACTCTGCCGTTTGGCTGCTGTGGCTTTGAAGGTCCCATCCTGGCAGCCTGACGGGTGCTTTTCCTCTCTGCAGTTTTGGGGTCGCTCAAGGGGCTGCAGAAATTGTTCAACTCCAACCTGGCGCTGGTCACGGACTGCATGGAGCACGCGCTGACGAGCTGCTGCCCCCGCACCCGCTACTCAGCGGGCTGGGATGCCAAGCTGCTCTACATCCCCCTCAGCTACCTGCCCTCCGCGCTCACCGACACCGTGTTTGCCTCCTTCTACCCCAAACCTGCCCAGAAAGCCTGAGGCAGGCATTGTGCCTGAGGCAGCTGAACGAGCAGCACAGAATTGGGATCCAGCATCGACGCTATGCCAATAAGTTCCTACATTCCTAACTCAGGGCACATCTTTCAGCCCACTATCCCTGAATTCCCAAGTTCCTAACTCACTGTACATCTCTCAGCTCACTGTCTCTGCCAGCGGATGGATTTGCTTCCAAATAAAGCCAGCTCCTCCTCCCCTCCTGGCACAGCCTGGTTCTCAGCCTCGACCGGGTCCACAGCACCAAGGCCGTGTGCCTGCTGCTCCAACAGCACCAACACTGCCGCCGGCCGTGCCATGCTATGCCAAGATGTCTCCTGCCCTCGTGCTGTGCCAAGGGAGCTCCTCCTGTCTCGTCCATTCCCTGAGCTCCTGCTCCAAGTGGGGTCCAAGGTGCAAGAGCTGCACCCGCCCATGCCGGCACACCAGGAGGGCACACACAAGATTGAAACCCAGACCCTGCAAACCTGGGCAGGTTCTCTCTGAGCATGGGGCTGGGCAGCCCCTGGCTGGGGTCTCCTCCTTCTCCTTGGAGCCCCTCGAGCAGCGCAGGCTGCTGTGCATGGCCTGGCAGACCCGCGGTGCCGGTCGGCAAATGCTTCCCCGTGCCCGGCCATCACTGTGCCAGGGCCAAGACTGCCCTGGATCCAGGCTCTCCCCAGCTTTGCTGCCTCCTTGTGCCGGGTCCACCCGGGGTGAGGGGCCAAAGCCACTGTCCCCCACTGGATTCTGGCAAGCGCAGCTGGCAAGATGGGGAAGTCCTGGGCTGGGTCTTTCCAACCATGCCTGGAGAGTTCAGCCAAATCTGGCTCCGCAGGGCAGCAGGATCCACCCTGCCAGCACAAACAAGCAAAGGCAGCATTCCAGGCACACAAATCCGCGTGGCACGAGGCCAGGAATTGCAATCAAGAGATGCAGCACTTTCTCCAGGTGCGTCTGCAATCCCATCTCTCCTCTGGCATCACCCAGTGCAACCCTGGCATTGGCGTTCTCACCGGCATTGCCCAACAGGGCTGGGGCTGGTCCACAGAAGTGCAGTATAAACAGCACCCACGGAAGCACGGGATGCGAGGCGGCAGTGGCAGAGCTGGAACGTGAGGATGTGGCCGTACGCGGTGGCAGTGCTGGCGGTGCTGCTCCTGCTCTGGCGCTGGCGCCGGGAGCGGCAGACGGTGCCCAGGCTCACGGAGAAGTTCGTGCTGATCACGGGCTGCGACAGCGGCTTCGGGAACCTGCTGGCGCGGCAGCTGGATGCGCGGGGGCTGCGGGTGCTGGCCGCATGCCTGACCGAGCATGGGGCCGTGCAGCTGCGGGCGGCCGCCTCGACGCGCCTGCAGACTGTCCTGCTGGACGTCACCTCCAGCCAGAGCATCGCCGCCACCGCTGCCTGGGTCCGAGAGCGCGTGGGCGAACGAGGTAGGACGGGGCATCTCCCCATCATCCCCCCCATCATCATCCCTTTTGTTATCCCCATCGTCACCCCAATCGTCATCCCCATCATCATCCCCATTGTGGTCCCCGTCGTGGTCCTCATCATTGCCCTCATTATTGCCACCATTGTTGCCCCTGCCAGCCCTCCTGCCTCACCACCAACCTGTACCAGCACAGCTGGTGCCGGAGCGGGGCCATGGCAGGGAGCATCCCCGCTCACCTCATCCCACTTCCCCAGGGCTCTGGGGGCTGGTGAACAACGCAGGGATTGGCGGCTTCGTTGCCGCTAACGAGTGGCTTACCAAGGACGACTTTGCCAAGGTTCTGGATGTCAACCTGCTTGGCCTCATCGAGGTGACACTGAGCCTCCTGCCGCTGGTGCGGCGGGCACAGGGCCGCGTGGTCAACGTGTCCAGCGTCATGGGCCGCGTGTCCTTCTTCGGTGGGGGGTACTGCATCTCCAAGTTTGGTGTGGAAGCCTTCTCTGACACCCTCAGGTACGGTGGTGGTGACTACCAGTGGTGGTGGGGTGGTGGCCCACCGGCTCTGCTCAGCCAGGGCTTCTCCAGTAGTCGGTTGCGCATTGGCAGGCGTTGGCGTGCTGGGTGGCCACAGGTCAGGAAACTGGGACGCAGCTGGAGCAGTGGTTGTGCAACCAGAGGAAGGGTTTTGAGAAACTCTTGAGCAAGGCAAGGTAACCCAGGGGACAACGGGGCACCTGGGGGATCACAGGCTCAGCCCCCCATAGCCCCTGCTCAGCTCTGGCTCTTGATTAGGGAGTGCAGGGATGGGACAAGGGGGAACGTTTTTGAGCTGAAAGACGGGAGATTGAGATGAGATCTTAGGAAGAAATGTTTCCAGTGGGAGATGTCCCTGCCCATGGCAGGGGGGTGGAACTGGATGGGCTTTGAGGTTTCTTCCAACTCAAACCATCTCATGATGCTGTGGTGTCCGCTCCCTGCCAGGCGTGAGATGCGCCCCTTTGGGGTGAAGGTCTCCATCATCGAACCCGGTGGCTTCTGGACACCGTTAGTCGATCCCGCGAAGCTTGAGAATGGCTTGAGGTACCTCTGGGAGCGGCTCCCGCCAGAGACTCAGGCAGCCTACGGCCACCGCTACCTGGAGGCCTGTGAGTACATCCCCACGCGGCCCCAGCCCCCCTCAGTGACCCCTACACTGGGGGGGGGACGTGCTGTGCTGACCCCCCTGTGCCCACGCAGGCACCCGGCACAGTGCCTGGCTGCTGCGCCTGAGCAGCACCCGCCTGTCCCGCGTCACGGCCGCCATGGCGCATGCGCTGCTCGCCCGCTTCCCCCGCAGTCGCTACGCGGCCGGCTGGGATGCACGGCTGCTCTTTCTGCCACTCAGCTACTGCCCGGCCTGGCTCTCCGATGCCATCATCGACCTCATTGTGCCCATCCCGGCTGGGAGGACGCCCATGCGCCCCTGAGGGCACCCGGGGGTGCGGACACAGCGCCTACGGACCAAGCTCACCTCAGGGCCCTGTAACTGTGCTCAATAAAGCTGGTGCTGAGTGAGGGGCTGCGGGTGGTGACCCCAGACTCGAGGTGTCCGAGAGCTGCCTGACTGCGCCATGGGGTGACCTGCGCTGCCAGGGGGAACCTGTCCAGCCCCTCTCTGCCTCTGCACCCCGAGCAGCCACGTGCCGAGGGTGTCCGAGCTGTGGTGCCTGGGGTATCCCAACTGTGATGCCCAAGGTGTCCAAGCTGCAGTGCCAAGGGTGTCCGAGCTGTGATGCCCAAGTTGCCCGAGCTGTGATGCCCAAGGTGTCCCAGCTGTCCAGCTCCCAGCACTGCCATGTGCTGGAGTGATGCTGCTGCCCCAGGGTCTGGCTGGAGATGTTTTTCCCATCAAGCCCACTGTGTTCTGCAGCATCGACCTTCAGGCCCTCTGGGCTCTCAGCTCCCTCTTTGAGGAGAGGCGACAGCAATTGCTCTCTGCCAAGATTGCCCCTAAGATTAGTTGTGCTTCATTCCAGCTCAAGGCACAACACTGGTGTTCACACAGTCTGGCCAGCACAGGGAAAGCTTCAGCCAGTGGGGACGAACTCTTGGCACAGCCAGGACAGGCTCAGTGCTCAGCTCTCCTGCCAGGGGACAGAAAGTCTGGAAAAGGCACCATCGTTACCCAGCCCGCGGGCGGCACAGGGGGCTGCTCACACCTCCCGTTTAGGGGCAACCAGCGGTGCCCAGCCTGGGCGAGGTCCTGCAGGACGAGATCTGCAATGTGTAGAGCCCCACGCTCTGCAGCCAAGACCACAACACCCATGGGCTGCAACAGCGCTCGGGAGCCCGAGGAGCTGCATCAGCCCGCAGGGCCCTTGTGCAAGCAGCGTCACAGCGTGCAGAGCTGCCTCCTCAGCCAGGAAAGCTCTTCTTAAACCTGGCTTAGCAAACCAGTCCGATGTCCCCAGCAGCCCCCACGCAGCCCGTTCCAGGCCTGCATGTCCCCAGGGCCTGGGTTGCACATCCTGGGCTGCTGAGAGGTGACACCGTGCTGCCTGGGGAGGGAAGGGTGGGAGAACAGCAGATACTGGTGCTGCCACTGCCTGGATCCACCTCACCTGGGATCTGTGCTGTCCACCCTGGGAGAGGCAGTGGCTGGGAGGGGCCTGGTACCCAGATTTTACCTTGGAGCAAAGTGCTGGCAGGTGGAGAAGGAACCTGCCAGGCCCATGGGGTGCCATTATTGGCCTCTCTTCTTTACCTTCCTGCGTGCTGTCCATCCAACCCTGATCCACTGGGCTCCAAAGGGCCCACTTGGATTGAAGTTGGCTGCTTTCCAGGGAGGAAATAGCCTTTTCCCACTTACCACCAGAGAAAGGGGGGAACTGGACCCTTAGGTATGTCAGGGGCTCCTGGGCACGCGTTTCGCTGCCAACAGCCTTGGGATGCCTGGAGCATCACAGCAGGGATGGGGAGAAGGGGCTGAGCCTGCCCTGCTCCCCACAGCTCGGGTGGCTTTGAAATACAACCAGACCTCGCCATCCACAGCTCCCACGAACCCCAAGGGCAAAGCCTTGCAGCACCCAGGGTCACTCTTGATCCAAGAGTTCGGTGTGGAAATATTCTGACCTGTTTAATGGAAACAGAGCAGCATCTCTGCCTCCAGAGGAGTCAAAGCCCCCGCAGCCATGGGCCGGCAGCTCAGCCCTTCTCAATCCCCCGCGGCAGAGCCCAAACGCGCCCCATCGCGCGCGGGGCGAGCACAAAGCCACCGGGTTCCTGTTTGCAGCCCTCGCTGGGCTGGGTACCTGCGCGCAGGGTCACCAGCCCCGGGCTTGTTGTTGTGAGAGCCGACTTATCAGTGCCCTCGTGCTTCCCTGCTCCGGCCGTGCCTTCCTTCCGAGCCGATTGTTGATCACAAGGTCTTGTCTGCACTCGAAAGGGAGATTTCCTGCCATTGTTTTGCAGGACTTGCAGCTCGATGCAAAATTTTCTGCCTATCAGCCTTCTCCCCAGTGCCGGGGCACGGCTTGAGCCCCCTCCCTTCCCCTGCAAAACTGCCAGGCAATCACTGCTTGGTGATTAATTGCTGCCCGGCCAGAGGTGCTTCTGCAGCGATAGCCAAGAGCCATCCATCAGCTCCCGCTTCAGCTCAGGGCGACGGCAGCACTGCCCTGGCAGAGCCATGCAGCTTTCAGTCCTTTCCCCACAAACCCTGAGCTCACACTGGCATCAAGTGGGCAGCGGGCAGTCGGTGGCATCTTCACCTTAGCCCACCTTATGACTCCCAGAGCTGGAAGAGGATCTGGCTCATCCACGCCAGAGGATGAATTTTCCCCTCCTGCCCACAGTTACAGTGGGACCTGGCCAGGATCCAGTCTCCAAGAGCAGTGGGGCCACAGCAGGTGGGTCCTGC
Organism: Tapera naevia; assembly: GCA_033556795.1. Lineage (NCBI taxonomy): Eukaryota > Metazoa > Chordata > Aves > Cuculiformes > Neomorphidae > Tapera > Tapera naevia. Next base: position 49,547 of record JAUMJJ010000727.1, on the reverse strand, counting down.
TGTGGTGATGGTGCAGAGGACCTGCCTGGAGGAGCCCTGCTCCATCCTCAGGAATCCACAGCTTCCACACCAACACCCGCCTGGAGCCTCCTGCTCCATCCACAGCATCCACAGCTTCCACACCAACACCTGCTTGGAGCCTCCTGCTCCTATTCCCACATCCACACCAACAACCACCTGGTGCCTCCTGATCCATCCCCATCCCTGTGGCAAAACCAAACAGGAGCTGAGCTCCGGGCTGGAATTCGAGTCAGATGTCACCCGTGCTGGGCTGTCTCAGGATATCAGACCACGATGGTCATTTCCTGCCGGGAAGCAACCACCAAGCCCACCCTGAGCTCGGTGCCGCGGCCGCCACTCTGCTCTCCCAGAGGAGCTCGAGCTGCTGAGCCAAGAGGATCCCAAGCAGCCGCTCCACGCAGCCTTCATCTCTGCTGCCGGTGAGCCAACACCTTTCCCTTGTGCCCGTGACCGTCTGTCCCCTCTCCCACCAGCCTCTGTCTGGACCTGCTGCTGGGCAAGGGTGGAGATCAAGGAGGTTTGGGACTGGGGGCTCCAGCCCATTGCTGTCCTCTCTCTGAGGTTTTGGGTGGGTGAAGCCGTTTGCTGCGGGGCTGATGCCCTTGTGGGGATTCCTGGCTGGAATTCATGGCATGCTCTCTGCCTTTCCCCTGGGAATGATTGGTTCTGAGAGCTCTTCCAGCAGTGCAAGGCTGGATAGGGTCCGCGGCGCCTCAACCTGCGGATGCAGCTGGGCTGGGATCATTGCTCTCACTCTTGGGGCAATGAAAGGATGTTAAGGTCAACTGCATTTCCCTTAAGTTTATAATTTTCTCACCTACTTGGAGGTTTCGATGGCTCCCAAGAGCGCAGCCGCGAGGCGGGGGGGTTCATGGAGCGACTGCACAGCAAGGGTTGGTTGAGGGGGACAGGGTTCCCCACCGGCGCGTTCGATGGTCCAGGCACCTCGCAGCCGGTCGCTGCACGTGAGGGCAGAGCTGGGGTCGGGATTCCCGTGGCTCTGTGGCAGCAGGACTTGAGCTCCAGAGGTGTCGGAGCGGGAGGGGGTGTCCCGTTTGGAGGTCGCTCCTTCCCAGGTCCTCAGCTCCGTTGCTGTGATGTCTGGTGCTGCTGAACCTCGGGGTGGGTGCTCTCTCACCTCTCTGTTGTCCTTCCCCTCCGGCGTTCCCAGCACTACCTGTCCCTGGTCCCCATCCCTGGCTGCGGGACAGCCTGGGAGGGAGGGGTTGGGGTTCATGGCTGGGATGTGAGTTTGTCACCTGCTGCAGGTATGGGAGTCCTCATTAGAGTGAAAACTGGGTTAAAAGACAAATAGAGAAGGGTCCTCCAGAGCCTCCCAGGAGGATGGAGCAACCACAGGAGACATCAGCCGTCTCGTTGTATTTTTGAGCTGTCCTGCGCGGTGCAGCCCCTGAGCCACAACTTGGCTCTTTCCCTTTCCTTGCAGGTACCAGGATGGCTGAGGCCACCACCACCCACCCCGAGACGCACACTGTCCTGAATGAGTACGGGGACTACCACAACTGGTCCGAGCTTTTCCACCTCCTGAACTACACCTACAGCTTCTGCGAGTTCGGCCTGGACGAGAATGTCAAGCGTGTGATCCTCTTCATCCTTTACCTGGTCATCTTCGTGGTGGGCCTGGTGGAGAACCTCCTCGTCATCTGGGTCAACTGGCAGACACGGGGCCACAAGAGCTTGGTCAACCTCTACATCATCAACATGGCCATTGCCGACCTGGGTGTGCTGCTCTCGCTGCCCATCTGGATGCTGGAGGTGATGCTGGATTACACCTGGCTCTGGGGCAGCTTCCTCTGCCGCTTCACCCATTACTTCTACTTTGCCAACATGTACGCCAGCATCTTCTTCCTCACCTGCCTGAGCGTGGATCGCTACGTGTCCCTGACCAGCTCCTCCCTCTTCTGGCGCAAGCACCAGCACCGCGCACGCCGCATCGTCTGCGCCTGCAGCTGGGTCTTGGCAGCAGCGATCCCATTCCTGGAGGTTGCCCACATGCAGTTGGTCAACACTGGAGAGCCCATCTGCATCTTCATGGCCCCCTTTGAGACCTATGATGAGTGGGCACTGGCCGTCAGCTTGGCCACCACCACCGTTGGGTTCCTCATCCCCTTCCCCATCATCACCGTTTTCAACATCCTGACTGCCAGGTTCATCCAGCGCACCAAGCCGGAGAGCAGGAAGCACTGCCTGCTCATCTACTCCTACATCGCCGTGTTCCTCCTCAGCTGGCTGCCCTTCCACATCATGCTCATGCTGCTCACCCTCGACGGCAACCACATCATCCTCCACTGCACCTTCGCCCACTTCCTCTACTTCTTCTACGACATCATCGACTGCCTCACCCTCCTCCACTGTGTCATCAACCCGATCCTCTACAATTTCCTAAGCAAAAACTTCCGCAGCAAGCTCATCTCCGCCGTGGTTAAATACATCCCCAAGGACCAGGGCAACCAGAAGGGCGCAGACAACTCCTCCTCCACCACGCAGCACTCCATAGTCATCGCAAAGGACAGTAATTAAGGGGGGACCGGGCTCTCCCGCTCATCACTGGCGAGCAGTTGGGTTGGGGGGAGCTCCCTGCGCTCGTTGAGGTAAAGGGGTTGATTTTCCCAGGTGATCAGCAGACACTTTACTTTTAAAAAACTCTTGACTGGGCTCCTCCTGTGGTCTGAGGGCACCAAGCATGGACTGAGACGCAGCAGGGAGCGACGGCCACCTCACCTCGACGCGTGGCTGCGTCACAGCGATGTAGCTAAAGAAACACAAGAAAGAGATATTTCCTGTTTTCCAAAAGAAACATTTGCAGTATAAAGTGCCTTACTCTGCCTGCTCGGGGCTCTGAACACAAATCCAGCCCCTGGAAGCTGACTTCTTCCCCCGACATGCTGTGGGGCTCAGGGACACGATCTGATCCTTCCCCTATACAAGACCTTCACTCCCCAACTCCCGCTTTGCCCACGTGGCGAGCTCTGCCCCTGCCATGGTGCCACCCTGAGCAGGAGAGAGGGAATTCCTTCCTTTCAAACACAACCGCGCTGCCCTGCACCCAGCAAACGCCAAAAACTGGATTCTACGGAAATGAAGGCACCACGTGGGGCTGAGCTGTGACGAGGGGAGCGATGACTCGAGGTCAGCAACTCCCTCAGACCAACTTTGCAAACCCAGCAGTAAATTAGCGATGATTAAAGCTGGGTTTGACTGGCCATGGCTGCTTCCCAACATGACCGGAGAGTTCCCAGTTGGAATTTTGCAGCAGGAGACCCATCCTGTTAAACCTGGGCACCTTTAGAGCATCTCCTGGCAGGTTCCTGAGGCCTCCCGGTGCATTTCTATCTGTCAGGAGGCTCTGGCAGCCCTTCACAAGTGCTCCCTTTCAATCAAAGCCACACCAAAACGGCCCCAGGGGAGTGCGGGCGTGTGTAGAAACCCTTGGAGCTGGGTGAGGAACAGGAGCATCTGGAGAAAGTTCATCCTTGCCCGGATTCTGCTGTCACGTGCTGCGGGTCAGGCCCTTGGCAGGGCAAGGTAAACGAGCGGCAGTTGCTGAGAGTCCATAAATCTCCTGAAGGCCTTGAGCTGCTCAAGAAACACATTTTTAAAAAGTGAAGCATAAGCAGATCTTGGCACAGGATGCTCGGGGGGAGCAGGATGTCCCCGGGCTGTGAGAGGCGCCAGGACCAGGGGTTACCAGGGGTGCTCAGTTATCACGGATGGGCTGGGAAGGGCCCTGCTGCTTACAGGGCCTGGGATGGGGAAACCACTCAACACCTCAGAGCTGCCTCCTTCTTGCTGCCAGGGACACCAGCAGCCATAGAAAAGGCCAAATCTGGCTCTCGGATGGGAATATTTCGTGGCTGGGAATGGCTGGGAATATACCGTAGCCTTGCTCAGCTCTGTGTCCTCGCTCGTGTTACGTACGTGGTTTCCCAGCTTGGGACTGCGGAGCAGAGCCCATGCGTCAGGATCTGCACCAGCACTGACCTTGTCACCACAGGCCCTGTGGCTCCCGGGAACAGAGCTGAGTGGGGAACAGCAAAGCAGCTCCACACCAACACAGACCTGATCCTAAATCCTCCCCGAGGCCTCATCCTGCTTATCCCCTGCCGCTTCCAGTGAAGGAATGGAAGCCAAGCGCACACGTGAGGTGTGACATAAGTAGGACAGGAACATATTTGATTGCAAGTTACTCAAACGTGTAAAACTCGGTCTTTGATCTATTAAACTTGTGGTTTTTAACTCTTTCAATGAATCTGTGCCTTTGTTCATAGAGCTCAGAGCCAGAGTGGCCTCAGATAAACCCTCACACAGCCGCAGGCAGCGGTCGGGACTCCACACTCCGCCAGGCCTCTGGCTGGATCCTTCCTGAAGCCCCACACTGAGCCCCACAGCCCCTGGGGGCTGGCCCAGCCCTGGGCTCCCGAGTGTCCACCCCAGACATCCACCCAGTGGGGGCTTCCTGTGCCCATTGCTGGGCACCAGCCCAGTGACGGTGCCCTCTCCCTGCACCCACTGCCGGGCACAAGCCTGGCAACAGTGCCCTCTCCATGCACCCACCGCTGGGCACCAGCCTGGTGACAGTGCCCCATCCCCTGGGTGAGCTGCGCCCACGCAGCTCTGCCCCAGCAACTCCAGTACTGACTGAGAGCAGCAGCCGTGGCCAGAGCAGAGCCAGCTGGCAGCTCCCAACCCTGAACTGGGAAAGCAGCCTGGCAGCTGGAGAACAGCTAAAGTGACTCCTGAAAATGCTGCCAAGCATTCCCTAGCTGCCCAGCTGACAGCTCCAAGCCTGTGAATGTCCCAGTCCCAGAGGGTGCAGGAAGGGTCTTCACACAAACAAACATTTTCTGCTCCTACCTCGCTGACCCAACCTGCAGAAACCCTGGAGTCAGTGCTCCTCACGCTGCGGCGGCGAGGAAAAGGCTCCGGCTGCTGGACTCGAGCCACAAATCCTGCAGAGCCCAGAAGGACAGCGGGAATGGCTCCCGGGCAATCCTGGAGAGGGAGGGAAAAAAAAAAAAGCAGCAGGGCACAAGAGGTCACCATTTTCCATTTTATTATTCTAAATAAAAACCACACTTTGTGCTGAACAATGAGTAGAAAAGAACCCGATGTACAACGATCGTGGACGTCTACTGCCGGGGAGCTTACAAAATATACAAAACTTTACAGCAATAGATAGTAAACACTTAAATACTGGGAGGTCAGTACCTACGATCAATGTAACGAAAGGTTAGACAGCAATTAACTCTTCCTTCTGCTTAATTACTCTGGTAGGGACCTGGATCCTTTGAGAAAGAGGGGATAGAATTGAACTTGGTGGTGGAGAAGCCGGAGCAGGAGCAGGTTTGCGGCGCGGCAAAGGGCTGTGGCCGGGTTTCCCGCGAGGACCTGCGGCCCGGCCACTCCTGGCTGCGTTTCCCCTCTCGCACCCGCAGGATCCCAAAGCACTTTGCAACCACGGGTCAAACTCCCCTGGGCGAGGTAGGTGAGTGTGGGCCCACGGCCACGGAGGGGACTGGCCGACACCATTCTCCACCAGCCGGAGGAAGGCTGGAGCTGCCGGCCAGGCTGGTGGGATTTGGAGCAACCAAGAAGACACGGACAGAGCCCCAGCATGGCTGCAGCCCTGAAGAGGCCTGGGACACTCCAGGTGAGAGCGTTCAGGTCTCCAGTCCCTCTTGGGAAAGCCCCTCTGAGGAGCAGTGGCACGAGGCTGCCCGGCACAGGAGCACTGCAGGCCCAAATCTGTCCCTGCATCCCCTCCGGGACCAGAGTCGCTGCAAGTCTTGGGATGTTCCGTGTGGGAATGACTCATGGTAACACAGGGAAGAATCCCAGATGCAGGAATGCCAGGGCTCTCCATCCCCACAACAAAAAACACCCAATAGAAAACAGGGTAGGCTTCTCTCCCATCCCTGCGTCCGGAGGGTGGACTCGCTCTGCCCAGCAGTGTTTTAGTGTAAAAGCTTCTCTTTTTGGTTCATGTGCACAAAAGGCTTTTGCTTCACAGCTTTCCTCAACCCAGAGCTATGGACGTGACCACGGGGCAGAGCCCCAGCCCATCCCAAAGCTCGTCAGGATTCCTGGGACATTCCAGGAGGGTCTCAAGGCTCTCAGGACTCCAGACCTTGTGTACCCCCTCCCACCCTTCACAGCAATCTCCGGAGCAGAGCGCATCATGTCTGTTCCTGCCCACCAGCCCATCCTGCTGCACCAGGACAGGGAAAGAAACCCTGGAACTCAAGGGGCTCTACAGAGGATCCCTCGGAGATCCACCACCAACTCCTGATCCATCACCCACTCCTGATCTGTCACCACCCCCCCTCGCGTTCCTACAGCTCCACGTGTCCTCAAAATAATTTTCTCTTACACTTCACAGCTCTCAGGAGACCACGGCCCCACAGACCCTGGAGACCCCAGGCACACCTGGCAGCGGAGCGGCACCACAAGACTGGAGTTTGGACACCAGAGCTCCGGTGGCAGCCACGGCACAGCCCGGCCACCCCCAGGATCAGCCACCACCGTCTCTGGGAACAAGCTCTGGGCACTGAAATCAGGACAAGTCCAGTTTAAACACCTCTGGGGCCGTGTCAGCCCCAAACCTGGCCAATATCCCAGGGACTGGGGACAGGACATAAACTCCCAGTGCCCTCATTCTCAGCTCTGGCTTCTCATTCCTCCTTTCCTCCTGTCCCAGCTCCCTGCAGCAGCGACGGGGCTGGGGATGCTGATGACACAAACTCAGAATGGAGCTGCCTGGGAAGGGTCTGAAGGGAGCTTTAGTTTGGACAGGGAAGCTGTAACAGGAGCAAACCTGGAAGGAACTGGTAGAGAATGGGAAAGGCTGGAGGCTGTCAATCCCCCAGGATCCTAAAGATCAGCCGAGCGCTCTGCATCTCCCACGCGCCTGCAGGCAGAGCCACCGCGCTCACGGGAGGTAGGTTGGTACCACAAGAGTCACCACCCTCATTTTACAGATGAGGAAACTGAGGCAAACCGGTGCTGTGACTTGCCCAAGGCCACACAGAGCGGGGCGAGCGACCCCCCCCCCCCCCCCCCCACATTCCCAGCCACCAACCGCACCGCTCCTGTGTCATCCCTCCGAGGGAAAAGCGGGATGAGTTCACACGGTTTGGGAATCACGAGTTTTCTTTTGTAACAGCACGTCTTTACAGAAGCACAAGGAGCCGATTTACCACGACTGCGGCTCGAAAGCCCCAAGCGCTTCCTGTTTGTGAGGTAGAACGAGTTACCGAGGGCAGTCGGAGCCCGGCCGCGGCGCTGGGAACGCTGGCTCCTCTCCACCTCTGCCCCGCAGCAGGACAACAGGGGAAAAAGCAGATCCCCACCCTTCCTGGTGTAAACACTGCCGGCGTGGGCCTGACCTCACCAGGAGAACCCACTGCGCCAAGAAGCCCGCAGCCGGCGCCCAACGCACGCCCAGGAGAGGCTGAGCCAAGGCTCCCACGGCCGCCTCCCGGAGCGACTCGGCCACGGCCCCAGCCGGCACCTGCTGAACTTACAGCATGGTTTGAGAAAAGATGAACTCATATCACACCAAGACACATTTGCCACGTCCAGAACACAGCGATCCACGTCCGGGACGCAGCGATCTGTGGCTGCAGTCACAGGAGGGGCCTTTTCCTTTCACAGAGAGGAGTCTTTCGCAGAGGTACCTTCCTAGGAGCGAAGGTAACGGCTCCATCACATCTCGTTCACCAGGATCCGTGCAGCTGCTGCGATGCCACTCTCTGGCACTTCCAGCCCCCAGCAGCCCTGGGATACTCCGCACCGGCAGAGCGTGACACTTGTGGCTGCCGCTGGCAGAGGACACACCATGAGATGCCAGCACAAGCTGCAGGCTGGCAGAACATCTCTTGAGGAGCTGCCGACCCCATGGCATGAACCTGCCTCCCCCTCTCTCTCTGAGACATCCCTGTGCCAATGCATCCACCTCTTCCCAGCCGCGCAGCCACCCTGTTGCTCGGGCTCTCCTGTGAGCCCGTGTTGCTCCTTCACTCCTCCCTCAGAGGATCTCGCAGCACGAGCAGAGAAATCCCGGGCACACTCCTGGCTCCAGCCGGGCTCCCGGTGGCCAGCGGCGCTGCCTGGGAGCTGCCCTCACGGGCGGCAGTCACCCTTCTTCCCACTCACCCCTCCTCATCTCCTCTGCTACGGAGTAATGGCTTTGAGGCCGTTTTGTGATACAGACTTTCCTCATCTCGCGGCAGCAGCAGGACCCCAGCCCAGAATGAGTGTTCCTTTTTCCATTTTTCCTTCTTTTTTTTTTTACCTTTTTGCCAAGTCCAGCACCATCCTGCTCTGGCTCTGCCCCTCTCTTACTGAGGTCAAGTGTGAAAAATCTTAGCAGCATCAGTTTGTGGACAAGCTCAAACGGAGGGTTAGCCTAGTCAAGTGGGCTAAAGGGGTTAAAAAAAATAAATCTAGATTCAAAACCTAGTGAGAAACGCTAAAAACACAGAACTCGATGGCCTCTAACAGGACCAGAGGTAAGTAAACACGACAGACTTTTCGGAAACAGTGATGTAGCTTACGTGCTGTTGATTTGTACAATGCCACCATCCAAAAATGCCCTAGCAAGGCCCCAAAAAAATCCAAAAATAAAGGAGGAGGATCCATCCACGATGCCTGACCATTAAATTAAAACATACGACGTGTTTTCCCACAGCTTCTGCACTCTGCATTCGCTCCTTTGCCGGCCCTGCCCTGCCTCACCCCATCAGCTGTCCGTGTTTTTCTCCGCGTCTTTGGAATGGATGATGTACATGAAAGTCTGTTCGATGGTGAAGTCGGGCGGGAGGCTGCCCTTGTGGACACCTATGTGCTTGCTCATCAGGTTGAGCGTGGAGCTGTAGTGCCCGCAGACGGTGCAGCGGTACATGAGCGCTCCCGAGTGCGTCCGCAGGTGGCACTTGATGGTGGAGCGACCACGGAAGAACTTGTGGCACACCTTGCACTGGTAGGGCTTTTCTCCGGTGTGGATCCTCCGGTGGTAGTTGAATTCGCTGGTGTGGGCAAACCTCTTCCCGCAGACCTTGCAGCTGTACTTGCTGTTGCCCGGCTGGTTTTGCAGCGCCAGGTCTTCGCTCAGGAACTCCTCTGGCAGTTTCCTCTTCTGCTGGCCCTGCTGCTGGAGTCGCTCTCCGAAACCGGGCCGGATGTCCAGGCCGCCCCCGCACTTGTGCTGGCTGACGTGGTAACGATACGCCGCTTCCAGCTTGAAGCTCTGCCCGCAGAAATGGCAGCGGAAAAGAGCCTCCTCCACGTTCTGGTGAACGGCCAAGTGCTTCTCCAAGAGGTGCCGATCCACAAAGCTGTTGGCACAAATGGAGCAGGAGAAGACGGAGATGCCCAGGTGGGACAGCACGTGCCACATCAGGCTGCAGAGGCTGAGGTGCCTCTGGTCGCACACGCCGCACGTCTGGCTTTTCAAGTTCACGTGCTCCAGGATGTGGTTGCGGACGGTGTGGAAATCTTTGGCCAAAGGCTTCCCGCAGGCCGCGCACGCCAGCTCCGCGCCAGGGCCCCCCCCAAACACGGCCACCTTCCCCGGCAGAGGGTCGCTGGGGTGCACAATGACGTTGTTGTCAAAGATCCCATCCCGTCGGTGGAGCGTCAGCTGCCACTGGGTGAAGAACTTGGTCTCGCACATGTCACAGGAGAAGAGAAAGATGCCGATGTGGGACAGAACGTGAGTGACCCTGGAATTCCGGTCCTGGAAGTGGGTTTCACAGACCTTGCAGTTCCCGGTGAGGAGATCGACGTGGTCTCTTGCATGCTGGCGGATCAGCTGGATGTTGGGCTCCAGGACCTTCTTGCACACCTGGCAGGGCATGGCCTTGCTGTCCCGGCTGTCGCTCTCGAAGGCCAGCTCCTCATCGCTGTCATCACTCAGCTCAATGACCTCTTCCGAAGGGCCCAGCTCTTCACCAGCATCTTCGAACTGGAGCTCATCCTCACCCAAATCCTCCAGCTGAAGCTCATCCATTTGCCCAAAACCTTGTTCTTTGGAGTGGTCGCTGTTGCTGGGACAGGAGTTGCTCCCTGTGGAGATGTCCAAGGAAGGATCAGTGGTGAAGAAGCCGCCCTTGCCGTAGTCGCCGTTGCTCTGGACCTTGTACTGCTGGCAGGAGCTCGCAGTGGTCTGAACCATGATGTTCATCCCACCCAGGCTGGGCTGGGTCCCCAGGCTCGCGGTGGGAGTGAAAGGCCCTTGCTCTGATTCCTGTTCCGACTTGGGAGGCTGCTGCGGGTGCATCAGGGGAAGCGTCTGGTTCGCTTCGCTCATCGTATTCCTGTCGTCCTCTTTGTAGCTGCCTCCCACTTCTCCGTGCAAGATGTAATTCCGTTCAGGGCCAAAATGTTCCCCGCTGCTCCGGATTTCACCCAAAGTGTGGCTCTGCTCCGAGGAGGTGCTGCTCAGGGGGCCGGATCGGCCCTCACTCATGGCCAGAGAAGGCTGCTTCGGGATGGCCGAGCTCTCCAGGTCTGGGAAGGTCGAGTGGCAGGCCTTCAGCAGATCCTCCATGCCCAGCCGCTCCGCCACCTCGTAAATGACGCCCACGTTGATCAGGTCCGTGAAGAGCTCTGAGGTGTACACGAAGCTGAGGATCTTCTCGAAGTTGGCTGGCGTGATGAAATCCACAACGTAGGTCCTCGCAGCATCCAGCCCCGTGTTCAGAAAGAGGTTCTGGAAGTAGCCGGCAGCGCAAGCCAGGACAGCCTTGTGTGCTGCGAAGGAGCGGGTGCCCACCAAGATGGTGACGTCGCACATGGTCTCGGAGAGCCTGCACTTGTTGAGCTCCTTCAGCAGGTTGTTGGGGTGGTTGGTGCTGTGCAGCTTGATCCTCATGCCCATCTTAGCAGCTGCCGAGAGCCCCTCCCCTGGTCAGCGGCTTCTTCACGCGCTCATCGGCCACGTGGGCAGGAGGCACTCAGCATCCAGGAATTGGCAGGGCAAGGGGCTCTGGAGAGGGAAAAATGTACACAATTAACACCATAACAAAGAGGCATTGCTCCGGTCCTACCTCAGATTTTCCACCTTCCCAACAAGCAGCAGAGTGGCTTCGATGGCGACTGTCGGGAAACTGTCTCATAACCCCAGGGATGGACTCTTTGGGAAGGGAATGACGCAAAAAGGGGAAGATGCGACCAGACAAAATACCAGCAACCTGAAGCTCTCACATCCACTTGGGCATGGACACAGCTCCCTCTGCCTCGCAGCTCCAGAACCAAGCCCCCAGCGGTGCCCACTGTGCCAAGTGTTCCCCTGCTCCCTGAGCCAGGGACACCACTCCCGTCCGGAGGGCTGAAATCCTGGCTCTGCTTCACCTCCACGTTTCCTTCAGCCTCCACCACTTCATACCTGCGCCTCGGATTTCTCCCATACCCACATGGTAACTTGTGGTTTCCAGGGGGGATCTGATTTCGGATTCTCCCCTGCACACCAGCTTGGCTCGTTCCCCCGGGATTTCTCTGTTACACTGGTGCTCTTTTAGCCGTGTGGGATTCCCAGGCACCTGAGGCTCGCAGCACCAGCAATTCCCACCTGAGCTCGTCCTCCCAGCTTCTCCCACTGCCTCTGCTGCCCTATCCCACTCCTAGGCCACCCACAGACCTTACCCTGGGAGCTCTGGCCCTGATCCCCTGCCTTCTTACCCCCACGACAGAGAGCGACGATCCCAGGAGCCCAAGGAGAGAAAGGAGATTTGCAGGGGAAGGGGCGGCCCCCAGCCCCAGCTCGGGGCAAAGGCAAAAGGGAGCTGAGGATGGGTTTTTCCCCCCCTTGGGGGGACAACCAGGGATGGAGGCAGGGATGGGGATGGCTCTGGAAGGGAAAGGCTCACCGGCCGAGAGAGAGGGCAATTCCTGCAGTGTAGGGGGTGGAGTTGGCGAGGGAGGGTGACAGAGGGGAAAAGGGGGGGAGAAGGGAAAGCGGGGTCCGGGGGGTGCGGGGTGGGAGGGTCCGGGAATCCTGAACCGGATCAAAAGGGGGAAAGGGGGGGGGGGAGGAACCCGGGGGGCGCCCACGAGAGGGACGGGGGTCGGGGACAACGAGGGGCTCGGGGATCGCGGTGAGAGGAGATGGGGGGGGCCTCGGGGGGGGGAGCCCCGGGGAAGGCAACGAGGGAAGCGGGAGGGGGAGTCCCGGGGGGTGCAATGGAAGGAGACCCGGGGAGTAACGGGAGGAGCCGGGGGGGAGTAACGGGGGGAACCGGGGGCGGCGGGCGGGCCGGGGCCGGCGCGCTCCTTACCCGCCCGGCGCCCCACACCATCGCGGCTCCGCGCACACAAAGGCGCCGCCCCGCCCCCCCCCCCGCCGCCGCCGCCGCCGCCGCCGCCGCCGCTTCCGCCCGTGCGCGCCCCAGCGCCCGCCAGCGGCGCGGAGGACTCGGGGGGGGGCGGGAGCGGGCACCGGCACCGGCACCGGTATGGGCACCGGCACCGGTATGGGCACCGGCACCGACAGGAACACGGACACCGGCACCGGCACCGGCACCGGCACCGGCACCGGCACCGGCACCGGCACCGACAGGAACACGGACACCGGCACCGGCACCGGCACTGACAGGAACACGGACGCTGGCACGGGCACCAGCACGGGTACAGGAATGGGCAGGGGCACGGGAACCAGCACCGGGATGGGCAGGAGCACGGACACCGACAGCGGTACTGGCACCGGTACGGGCACCTGTAGGGATAGGGGCATCGGTAGGGGCACAGAGATCGGCACGAGCACCGACACCGGTACAGGAATGGGCAGGGGCGCCGGAACCGGCACCAGTACGAGCACAGACACGGGCATTGGCACCGGTACGGGCGGAGACAGGGCACTGGCAAGGGGTACGGGAACTGACACTGGCACGGGTAGGGACACAGGAACCAGCACCAAAACCGGCACCAGCACGGGCAACGACGGACGCGGGAAACGACACCGGCACGGACACGGGCACAGACACGGAAACCGGCACCTCTCCGTGTGCAGGGGACAGGGCCAGATCGCTGCAGCTCCAGAGCGCACGGTGCAAGCCCCCGCGGTCCCGTCCCCGTGGTCTCACCGCCCCCGTCCCGTTCCCCGCGGTCCCCGGGCTGCCCCGGGCGTCCCGGGACCGAGCGCGGTGCAAGCAAGAGACAGAGACGCGAGTTCGTACAGGATGGGTGTATGGGGTGCACACGCGTGCACAGGTCCGGGGTGCACGGGAAGGTGCTCACGTGTGCCAGGGTGCGGGGGGGTGCACAGGTGCGGGGATGCACAGGTGCGGTAGGGCGCCCACGCGTGCACAGGTCCGGGGGATGCACACGCCTGTACAGCTCCGGGGAGGGTGCCCACGCGTGCACGGGTACGGGGATGCAGAGGGGTGCGCGCACAGATCCGGGGTGCACACGCGTGTGCAGGTCCAGGGGTGCACGAGGGGTGCCCACGCGTGCCCGGGCAGCTGCGGGCACGGCGGCTCCCGTCCCGCCCGGTCCCGTTCACGCCGCCCGCAGCGCGGCCCCGGGGGGCGCGGGGGGTCCCGGGGAGCACCGGGAGTCCGGGCCGCCGTCCCCCCGCCCCACCGGCCGCCCGAGCTCCGTCGCCCGCTTCCCCATGAGCCCCACGAAGAAGTCGTGCATGTCCCCTGCGGAGAGAGCGGGATCAGCCCGGGGGGGGCTGCGGGAGGGGCAGGGGAGCTGCGGAGCCGGGACTTACGCTTCTGCGGGGCGGCGGGCGCGGGGGCACCTGGAAGAGACCGAGGCGGTGAGCACCCCTCCGGCCCCACAGCCCCCTGTCCGCAGCTCCCCCGGCCCGAGACTGGCCGGGCTCCTCTACCCTCGCAGCCGTCCCAGTCCCCGCAGCCGTCCCAGCCCAGGACCTCCCGGCTCCCGCAGCCCCCCCTACCCCCGAAGCCCCCCCCCCGACTCCCTCAACCCTTGAGTCTGGGACCCCCCGATTCCCTGTCCCACAGCCCCCCAACTCCCGCAGCCCCTCCACACCGTCCTCCTCCCGCAGCAACCGGAGCAGCGCGGCGAAGGCAGCGCCGGGGCGGCCGCGGGGTCCCCCAGACAGCGGCTCCGGCAGCGTCTGCGGGGGCGGGGGAGGATGAGCAGGGTCGGGGGACACAACCCCAGGGTGCGGGGTCGGCCCCCCCACCTCCCCGGCGCGGCCCTACCTGTGCGGGTCCTGGCCCGGGGTGGGGGGCGATGGCGAGCGGCAGCGCCAGGACGAGCAGCGCCGCCACAGCCGGGGGGGTCCGCATCCTGGGGGGGCAGGAGGCAGTCAGCGGGGGGACCCGGGGGCTGGGGGCGGCGGGGACCCCTGGGGGGGGGGGGGGGGCGGTCAGCGGAGGGGACCCCGGGGGCTGCAGGGACCCCAGGGCTGGACAGAGTCAGTGGGGACCCCCAGGTGCTGTGGGAAGAGGGGTGAAGGAAGTCTGGCTCCGCCACCACCCAGCACTCTGAGCAGCACCCTGGGGAGGGGCCGGCACCAGGGGTTGCCCCGCAAGGGTGTGGGGGGGACACACACTCATTATGGGGGGAGGCATTGCAGAGGTGGGGGGTTGCTCGGGGTCCCAGGCCCCCACTCGTGCCTGTGGTGCCACGTTCGTGCAGTCATGCCCCAGCCCGACGTGCAAACGCACACAAGCGTGGGGATCGCAAACAAGGGCCATGGCTCAGTCTTGCGTGTTCACCTGTGTCAGCACATGCACGCATCCCCTGACACACACAGAGGGACACATGCATGTCCTGACACACATGCTGGCACACACATATCCTGACACACATGCTGGCACACACTCACTTGCTGACAACCAGATCCCAGAGCCACGCTTGCTTCCAGATCCCCAAGCCCTCCCCAAAATCATGGAGCACCTTCACCGCGCTCTCCTCCCAGCCTGTGCCCTCCCCAGCTCCTTCCCCAATGTCTCCCTCATCGCAATGGGGACAGGCCACAGCTGCCCCCTGTAACCCTGTCTTGGGCCACAGGGGCACAGACCTGCGGAGCCCTTGGATGTCACCGGTGTGGGGCTGGGGTCCGGGTCCCTCGCCGGTGGTGTCTGCAGGGAGCGGGTGGTGGGGTGGGCAGTGGCTGCAGGCTGCTCTGGCGTGGGCTCAGCCGGGAGCAAAGCACCGGGGTGCCGGGAGGCAAAGTACTGGGGTGTCGGCTGCTTGCGGAGTTAAATAAGGGGCTCTGCCCGTGTCACAGCCTGGGTGGGCGAGAGGAGAGCTGCCAATGGGGGCCGGGGGTGGCACCCCCACCCCGCAGCTGCACGCCCACGCAGGCACCGTGTCACCAGCAGGCACCCGTTACACACGGAGTCACACCGTGACACCCACGCAGGCACGCCAGCTCGCCATGCACCCCGTGGTAAGGGGCCAGCACTCAGGCACCCTGCCCACGCAGCCCCTGGCCCCTCCTGGTGCTGCAGGCGTGGGGAAAACGCACAGCCAGGCACGACGCAGCCCTTGGCGTGTGGGGACGTGGTGGGAGCTGTCCTGTCTGCAGCTGGGCTTTAGAGGGGTCTCACACTGCAGTGAGGGTCCCACCACACAAACACCATGCACACACGTGTTCATCTGCACACACGTGAGCCTGCAAATGCAGACTCTGCTCCTCACACCCTGCCCATCTCCTCCAGCCCCACTCCGGGGCTCCTGGCCTACTCCATCCCGTGCTTCCCACAGGAATGCTCTCAGCTCTGATGGACCCCGGCAGCCCAATATCTGTATTCCTTTCCCAGGACCCCACCCTGTGCTCCAGGCAGGACCAGCACCACCAGCACTGGTCCCCACTTGCCCCAGCCTAATGTGGCATCCTGGAATCCTGGGTTTGATCCTACATCCCCAGCCCCTCTGTGCCCTCGCCCCAGACAGCTGCTGGGGTGTGCAGAGAGGGAAAATGGGTAGGAAAAGTTGGGGAGAAGTGGAGGGGCTTGAGAGAAGGGGGGACACACTCTCAACAAGTGAGAGCTGATAGCAGACAGTGGTGCCCACAGCCCCCCGGGAAGGCAGCCTGGCAGCGGGGCTCACGTGGCAGTGCAGCCTGGGGCAGGGCAGCATCTGCAGTGCCGGGCACGTTAATTAAATCGGAGCCTGGCCAGAGACAGCCTAATTAATAAATGACACCTACTTGTTTGGTGCCAAGTGCGATGCAGCTGCGAAAAGCGGTGGTGCCCCAGGCTTTTTTATGGCTTTTGCCCCTCGCGGCGTGCGGGCAGGAAGGTCCCCGCGCTGGGACGTGATGCAGCCCGCGGCGGGAAGCGGGGAGCCCTCAGAGCAGGGACACGACACCGCACCGTCAAGTGCCCCCGCGCACACGTGCCCACAGCATGTGCACGCAATGCCCGAGCACCTTGGCACGCGTGCCCGCACATGCCCCCCGTGCACGACAATCTGCCTGGAATCTCCAGGGCCCACCTGGGAGCTGGTGCTGATGCTGATGTGATGGGGAGTTGTCAGCTCTTGCCGGTAATGCAGGTGACGTGTGGGGACAGGAAAAAAAAATCCCTCTCTGAGCACTTGATGAGTGCAGGAGAGAAAAGGGAGCGAGGAGGAGGGGGGGCTGTGGTGGGAGCTGTGCAAGGACCCCAGCTCCTGGGGGTTGCAGGGCTGGTGGAGGTCCCACAGGACCTGGACTGTGGTGGGTGTACGGGGGCCATGTGGTGATTCCTCTCTGTCTCCCTTCTACGTTCTGAGTGCAGCCCTGAGCCCCAAATGCTCCAGCACCAGCCCAGGAGCCATGGTGCCAGCCTGAGGAGGCTGCAGGCGCAGCTGGGCTGGAGTCAGCACAGCTGGATTGAGGTGGGCACAGCTGGGCTGGGGTGGGCACAGTAAAGAGGGTCCTGCAGCAGGGTGAGGGGGGACCCGAGGCAGGGGGGGATGGTGACAGCCAGCACAGGCTGGCGGGTGCTGAGGACCTCACGTGCCAGCCACCTGCGGCCACCCAGAAATTGCCTCTGCGGCAGAGCGAGCGCTTTCCCACTTAATGGGAAAAGT
This sequence comes from Tapera naevia, assembly GCA_033556795.1. Classification (NCBI taxonomy): domain Eukaryota; kingdom Metazoa; phylum Chordata; class Aves; order Cuculiformes; family Neomorphidae; genus Tapera; species Tapera naevia. The sequence goes on along the minus strand of JAUMJJ010000727.1, from coordinate 32,510 downwards.
GGCCGCAATTTGGGGCCTTTTCAATCACGGCCGAGCCGAGCGCGGGCCGCAATCAGGCGGTGGGAAAGGCAGGGGGCCAAGGGGAGGGGGGGGTGTCCATCCCTGCAGCGTGTGGAGGGCTGGGGTGGATGAGCTCCATCTCTGTGCAGGGGGCCAGGATGGGGGGCTCCATCCCTACAGTACATGGGGGGTCAGAGTGGAGGAGCTCAATCCCTGCAGTGTGTGGCATACGAGGGTCAGGGGGCTGCATCCCCAGGCTCTGTGCCCACCCTGCTCCTGCACTGGGGCACCCACTGCGACACCACTCAGTGCTGACACTGGAATCTCTGTTTAATGGGGTTGCAGGAACTCCCAGGCCATGTGGGAGCCATGCAGGGTGGGGGTCCCAGTGAGGGGATCCCCTCAGTGCACCAGGACCTCCATCTTGCGGTTTCCCCGCTTCTTGCAGACGGGGCCCTCGTCCCCTGCCCGGTCCGACTCCACCACGGTGACGGCCACATCGCCCTTGGGGCTGCGCGTGGAGAACCTGCGAGGGAAATGGAGTTGAGGAGGAGCCACGCCCTGCCAGGTCCCACACCCACCCAATCAGCTGCCTCCTCTCACTCAGGGGCAGGTGGGGGATGCCTGCTGCAGCCAATCAGGCCCCGCACACGCAGACGCGCCCTGCAGCCTGTGCCCCACCCACGGACCACACCCCCTGTAGCACTGCCCCCTTTCCTGATAGCCCCGCCCCATCCCTGGTATCCCCGCCCACAGACCACACCCTCAGTGGCCCCGCCCCCACCCCAACCCCGTGACCTTGCCTTATCACGCCCTGCTCTGCCCCGTGTTTCACCCCACAGCCCAGTAGCTCCGCCCCTGTAGCCCCTCTTCTGCTCCACCACAGTAGCCCCGTCCCCCACCCAGGTAGTCCCCGTAGCCCCCACACCGGTCGGTGATGTGCAGCGCCAGCCCGCGGGCCGTGGCCGCCAGCAGCGCCTGGTGCAGTCGGGTCACCAGCTCAATGAGGTGGTCACTGACCAGCAGGAGGTCACCCTTGGCCCCCCCTGTGGCGGTCTGGGGATAGAGGGAGGGGGGGTCAGCGCCACCAATGACCCCCCAGAACCTCCCCTTGGACCCCCCCAGACCCTGGGACCCCCACCACCCCGCTGAGATCCCCGGGACCCTCCCACCAGGATCTCCCCCAGGCATTCCCCCCAGCCCTTTGGGACCCCCTGCAGTCTCCCGAGACCCCCCAGGACCCCCTGAGTTCCCCCCGTACCTCCTTGAGATGCAGGGCCAGGAGGCCATCGGAGAAGCGGGTGACAGAGGCGGCGTCAATGTCACCCAGGCCGAGCGCGGCCTTGGGCTGTGCTGCGCGGGGCTCGGCCAGGACCAGGCGCTCACTCGTGAGGAGCAGCAGCCGTGGCACCGTCTGCGGGCAGGGGGGAAGCGCGGCCATGTGCCCAGCGCCGCGGGGGCACCAGGACAGCAGGGGTATGGGGACAGTGACAGCATGGGGATGGTGAGGGCACAGGGGCAGGGGGACAGCACAGGGATGGCAGGGGGAGTGTGACAGCAATGGCTACAGGTACGGTGGGGGCTCACCTTGCCGCTGGCCCTGTTCACCTTCCGCACGGTGTCGGCCATCACCAGGTTGTCCTTGGCCACGGCGTGGAGCTTCTGGTAGCGGGGGTTCTGCGCCAGCCCCACGTACTCCCCGCGGAAGGGTTGTGCCAGGCTGCAGACAGAGCCGTCAGCGGCCGCTGCGGCATGCACCCCCACTTCCCCCCAGCCCCCTGCCCTGGCACCTTTTGGGGTACAGAGCCTTCTTGTCCTTGAACAGCTCGCTGGCGCAGAGCTTGGCCTGCAGCAGCGCCCGGCGCTGCGGCGTCAGCTGCTCCCGGTACTTCTTGCACTGCCGAGGGAGGGGGCAGTTGGTGATGCTGAAGACCCCCAGCATGGAGGGGTCCCAACCAGAGCGCTCCCCGCATCCCACCTTCCAGCGGCAGAAGATGCTCCTCAGCTCCTGGTTGGCATCAGTCAGGAACTTGTACGGGGCGGGGGGCCAGGTCTGGTCCAGCACCGACAGCGGTGGGAGGTTCTTCCCCAGTCCCACCAGGAACTTCTGCACCTAGAGGAGGGAACATGGGAACCAGGAGGGTCCTGGTTCTGGCTCTAGGGGTGGGGGGCTTGGAAGGTGCCGTGCCCCTCTCCCCCCACCCTGCTCACCAGCCGCCGGTAGATGAAGTTGGCGAGGCGGGCGCTGGCTCCGGAGCGGAAGAATCTCCTGTACATCCTGCGGACCTGAGGGGGCAGCGGTGTGGGGAGGTGGGGGGTCTCACACCCTCCCTCTGCCACTCCTCCCCGACCCCGGGACAAGGGGTCTCCTCACCCCCCCAACCCCATCCCCGTTCATTCCCAGCGGAGAGGAAAAAATGCTCCCGCCTGACAGGGTGGGCAGGAGCCAGGGTGGGCAGACAGACAGACAGACAGTGCTGGGCACAGCGTGGACAGAGGACAGAGACAGCGGGCAGGGTGCGTGGCCCTGGTACCTGGTACCCTCTCCAGTAAGCGGCGATGGTGGTGGCGGCTGCGTGACGGCGGCACTGGGACTTCAGCTCCCGGAGGAGCCGACGAGACTGCGGGGTGAGAGCACGGGGAGCCAGAGGCAGGGAGGGAGCGACACAGACAGGGAGCGAGAGGGAGAAAGGGATGGAGAGAAGGATGGAGAATGGAATGGAGAGAGGGATGAAGAGAGGGATGGAGAGAAGGATGGAAGATGGGGAGAGGAGATGAGTCTGGTTCCACGTCGATCCCCAGTCTTTCCCTGCTGTGCATCCCCCCACCCCGCTGCCCACACTGGGGGGGAGCTGCCAGCCCCAGGGTGCACAGCCCTCACCTTCCAGCCCCGCGCGAACGCCTGGATGATCAGTGCCGACCGCTTCATCTGCTTGTACCTGTTCTTTTGCTGCGGTGGGGAGAGGTAGGGTGAGCCAAGGGGGTGGGAGAGCCAGGGGTCCCTCCCCAGGGGTGCGGGATTGGCAGAGGAAGCACAACCAGGAACTCCTCGTCCTCACCGCATGGCCCCGGAACCAAGCAGAGATGAGGATCTGGCTCTTGCGCATCAGCTGGTACTGGGTGCGGCACCGCCAACCCCGGAACATCTTCTGGATGAGGGTGGCGAGCTCTGCCACGCGCTCCTGGCGCCGCTTCTCCAGGTCAAAGAGCTGGGGATAGGCAGGGACAGCACTGTGGTGCCTGGTGGGGACAGGAACCCCAGGCCAGGAGCCACTCTGGGGGCTGAAGCATCACCCAGGACCCCCGGGATAGGCTGGGGGCTGCCAGTGGGACAACGGAAGGCATGGGGCTGCCCCCCCACTTCGCAGGGTCCCCCCCTTGTTCCCCATCCCCAGACTCACGGTGCGCGGCGAGCGGATGAAGATCTTGGTGTAGCCGAACGCCAGCTCCTCAGGGGGGATTGCCAACTCTGTCAGCAGCACCTCTGCCCCCTCCCTGCACCGTGGTGGGGTACGAGGATGGTCAGATCCCTGCAGCCCCCAGGCCAGGGACCACCAGATGCACCCACGGGCTGGCCCAGTGCCATACCTGTCGCTGCCGGCCCAGCGCGGCCAGGTGCGGGTGCCGAGCATCTTGTAGCGCTGCAGGAAGGGGCTGTAGAGCTGGCGGAAGGCGTAGCCCGCCCGCCGCACCCGCACGTTCTCCAGCAGCCCCAGGTACCGGATCTGTGCCAGCACCAGCTCCGGAGAGAAAAGCATCGCTGTTTTGGTCTCGTTGGGTTTGATGCACCTGGCGGGGGGGGGCACGGTGGTGGTTGGGGGTTCCTGCCGGCATTGAGGCCGGGTCTGGTGCCCCCAGGGCCGGTACCTGATGTAATTGGGGTTCTTGGAGTAGAGGTTCTTCATCAGCGTCGCCACTGAGGCCTTGAACTGGAAGCCGGCAGTGGGGGGCAGTTTGAGAGAGGCCTTCTGGGGGTCCCCCTCGGGGAAGAGAGAACGCAGCAGTGTGTGTCGGGCAGCCCACATGGCCTGCGAGAGGTCGCGGAAGAGCAGGTCGTTGTTCTTCTCGATGAAGCCCGTCACGTTGTAGGTCACCTGGGCGCAGGAGAAGGGTCGGCACTCAGCAGGGCCCTGGGTTACGGTCTAGCATCTCCAGACCAGCCCACAAGCTCCCATGCAAAGCCAGGAGATGGACCGTGGGGTCTCAGCTCCCTCCATCGCGGCTGCGGGCGCCTGCAGCCGCTGGCAGACCTTGCCAGCGTAGTGGTGGATGCGGAAGCATTGTGGCTGCAGGCTGGTGTCCATGACGTGCCGGGCGTTCTGCGTCTCCCTGCTTTCATAGTGCTTATGGGTGGCAAAGAGCTGGTTCAGCTTGGTGAGGAAGGTGTCCTCGTTGACCACACCGGGCCGCAGGCACTCTTCGTCCAGCATGGCCAAGATCCCACCCTTGCTCTGTGCCAGGATGGAGAGTGTCAACCCAACCTGGCCTTGGCTCCAGGTGGTGGCTCCAGGGCTTCTCCAGGCACCATCGTGCAATGGGGAGGAGCTGGAACCCAACTCACATTCTCAATGAGGTTGCAGATGATGCTGTTGTCAAAGAACTCCACCGGGGTCCATTGGATGCCCTGGAAGCAGAGAGGGGGTCAGGTGCACAGACTCCCAGACACAGGGCACGCCCAGACCCTGCCCCACGGACACCCCCAGCTGATGTAGGGCAGGAACCGGACATCCGGCCTTGGGGATGAGGATCCTGAATCCCTCCCTGCCTTCCTGCTATTGACTTTGCTCCCGGCAGGGAGTGGGATGAGGGAGAGACACGCACAGAACTGTCTCCGGCACCTCCCTTTCATCACAGGGGGCCAAGGCTCTTCAGACCATGCTCTGGCACAGGCTAGGGGTACCTCTCGGACGTATTCCTCCTGCTCCTCCTTCAGGGTCATCAGGATGAAGATCTGCTGCAGCTTCTCATTGCAGTAGTTGATGATGAACTGCTCAAAGCCGTTGTCCTGCGAGGGAAGGGCCCTGTGTGGCAGGTCGTGCCCAAGCCCCCATCCCCATCCCATGTCCCACCCGCCACCCCCACCCTCCCAGCAGCAGGATGGGGCCAGGTGGGCCCTGTGCTCACCTGGAATATCTCAAAGCCGTAGATGTCCAAGACGCCCATCACCTTTCTCTGCTTGCCGGGCTTCACCTGGGGAGGCAGCGGGGCACTGAGCTGTGTCCTGCCCCTGTGTGGGGTGGGGGTCCAGGGCCCCATCCATGATGGGGGGGTCCCTGTCACCTGGGCGCTCACCTGGATGCTGGTGTTGATGCGGTTCACCAGCCAATCGAAGAGGCGGCTGTAGATGTTCTTGGCCAGTGCGTCCCGGCCATAGTAACCCTGGGGAGAGGGCAGAGGGGAGAGGGGCTCTTGCTGGCTCCGGGGGAGTTGCCAGGCACCCTCTCCATAGCAGGGGATGGTCCTACTCACCTGGGGAACAGTGAGGCTGGTGAGAACCATCTCATCCCGTGCCTTCACGGTGCGGGAGCACAGCGCCTGCTCCAGCGTGCCAGGGTCCAGCCCGATCAGCTCACAGATCTCCCGCAGCTCTGCGTGGGGAATAACAGCGGTGCTGGGGCCAAGCGGGGGCTGAGAGGTGCCCCCTCGCCCCGTCCCCATCCCCATCCCCATCCCCACCCTGCGGCTCGGCGACGCTGCAGGCCTCCATCCCGCTAGCCTGGAAGCTGCTGCTCAGCTCCACGTTGCCCAGTTTGAGCACCACGGCTGTCACCTCCAGCAGCGCCGTCACCTCAGCAGGCGAGAAGCCGATGACCCTCATGGCATCCTGGGGATGGATAAGGGCAGCTCAGGGACACGGGGACAAGGGCAGTGCAGGGACATGGGGACCCCGGGGTGTTTTGGTGGGGGTCACGGCTTCCCAGCCCCCAGGCTCCAGCTGGCGGTACCTGCATGGCACGGAAGTTGGCTGCATCATCCACACCAGGGAGGCCGGAACTGTCCCGATTCAGGTAGCCGTAGTGCCGGCAGTCCTGGCGGAGCTTCAGCTGCTCTGGGGGATGGAGAGGGCAGCTCAGCCATGGCCCCCTGAGACCCCCATTCCCCAGTGCTAGAGGTCCTGGACCTACGGAGCAGCTGAGCCGAGCCCCCGGCCAGGAGTTGGTAGAAGATGTGGAAGTTCCTTTCGCCCTTCACGTGCCAGACGATGCGGGATTTCTCCAGCAGGTCTGCGGGCAGGGGTCAGTGTCACCAGGGAGCACGAGTGGGACCCCTGGGATGGGTGGGTGGTACTCACAGTTGCTGATGACCCCTCCCAGGGGCTCCCCCTTGAAGTCGAACTCCACGTCCATGTACTTGCCCTGCGGGATGGGGCTGGGGTCAGGCCAAGGGGACCCTGCGGGGACAGCTGCTCTGCTCCCCATATCCACATCCCCTCCTGTGCCCCCCAGCCCCAACACTGCCCTGCAACCCCGCGCACTCACAAATCGGGAGGAGTTGTCATTACGGATGGTCTTGGCGTTTCCAAAGGCTGCAGAGGAAGAAGAGGGGTTACACCATGGTCTGGGGGTCTGTGCCGAAGGCTGGGGTGGCACAGGGCGCAAGGCTCAGGGCTCTTACCCTCCAGCACGGGGTTGGACTGCAGGAGCTGCTCCTTCACCTTGTCCACCTCCTCCCCTTTGCTGCTCACAGCTGCCACGTAGGACATCACCAGCTTGCTGGCCTCTGCAAGCGAGGGGTGCAGGTGCCAGGGCCGTGCCCCCCCGTCCCGTCGCAGCCCTGTGAGCACCCGGCAGCAGCCCTAGCTCTACCTGTCTTGCCAGCTCCGCTCTCGCCAGTGATGAGGATACACTGGTCCCTGTCCCGGTCCCGCAGCGAGCGGTACGCATCGTCGGCGATGGCATAGCTGGGGGCGAGGAGGGGTTAGAAAGGGGCTGGAGCCATGCAGGGGATTCAGAAAATGCCAAAAGCCCCTGTTGTGGCTGTGAGATCATCCCGAGTGGACTCCCCTGGTGGGGTGGAAGTGGACTTCACCCACAGGTGAAGGATCCAGGCTCCCCATGCTCACATGTGGGGCTTCACGGCGAAGAAGTTGCAGTTGCAGTACTCCTGCACCTTCTCGGGGGTGTAGATGGGCAGCGACCGGTAGGGATTCACCGAGATCACCACGTTCCCGATGTACGTCTGTGGGCGAGCAGAACTGCGTGGGGGCAGGGCTGGGAGGAGCCAGCCCAGGCCCCGGTGCTCCCCACGCCTAACCCTGTACCCTGCTCTCCATCCCAAACTCCACGTCACCCCTAATCCCCATCCCAAAGCCCATGTGATCCCTACTCCCCATCCCAAAGCTCTTGTCACCCCTTCTCCCCGTCCCACAGCCCCCACCCCCCATACTCCCCACCCCAGATCCCACAACCCCTCTGCTCCCCATCCCAGCCCCCATGACCCCCACCCCAGACCCCGTGCCCTGTCCCTCTGCTCACGTAGATGTCGCTGCGGCGGAAGCGCTCCTGCAGCGTGCGGAGCAGCGACTCCTCGGTGAGGGGGTCCAGCAGCACCAGGTCCCCAACCGCCGTGGTGTCCAGCAGAGAGGTGGTGACTTCCATGGCTGGGTGGCTCCGGGGCAGCTGGGGCAGAGCAGAAAGAGGGGCTGCAGCCCACGGACATGCAGTCCCTTCCCCAGAACCCCCCTGGTCCTGAGCAGCCCCTGCACCCCTGTTGCCCTCAGAGGCTCAGAAGGATGCCAGGGAGAGCTGGGTGCTCCAGCAGGACCCAGAGATGCACAGAAAGGCTTGAGGTGGCAGCTGAGCCTGGCACAGGGCAGGATGTGGCCCATATCCTGCAAGATGCCTCTGGGACCTCGCAGCTCCTGCAGGCTCTGTGCTGGGCTGGCAGCCCCAGGGACAGGGGACAAGGTAGCCACACACCCACAGTGGCACCGAGGGCTCTGTCCCAGGGTAGCCGGGTGCCCAGGACCCCGTGGTGGGGATGGGAGGTCAGGGGGAGCCGGACGCCTCCTGTCCAGCGCTGCGGGGAAGCGGGGGCTGGCCAGGAAACGTGGACACCTGGATCCTATTCTTGCAGCAGGGACTAATTCAGCCTCTGCTTCCTCCCTCCTTCCTGGCAGGCAGAAGCCGGAGCAGAGAGGGGGAGCCCAGGCCCCCCAGCAGCCAGTTTCCACCAGAGCCCGTGGTGCTTCCACCCCCACACACCCCATCCATCACCTGTCGTGCAGCAGCCACGGTCCCCAGGGTGACCTTCACCCCCTCTTTACAGCCAGGGAGTAGGGCTGTAAACCCAGCCCGGGGAAAGTTCATGGGCAAGGAGATGGGGAAGGATGGGGTGAACGGGGTGATGGGGAGGGCTCCAATGGCAGCAGTCTCTAGAGAGGATGGCAGAGCCCCCTGAGTGGTCCTGCAGCCTCCCACCACACAGGGCACTGGCGCAGAGCCCCCCGTGCTGCTGTGGGACGCCCGGTTGAGCAACCACGGGTGGGAATCAGAGCATGAGACCCTCCCGCCAGCTCACTCCAGGCTTCCTCACGGGGCCACGTCTTGGAGCTCCCCAGGCCCTGTGGGACAGGGGTGCCCTGGGGTGGGGGTGTCCCAGGGTGGGGACTGTGGGGACAGGGTGCCCCTGGCCAGTCCTAGGGTGCAGGGGGCTCGGGTGTTCCAGTCTGGGACTGGAGGGGTCCCCAACTCACCTCCTAGTTGCAGTGCAGCAGCTCCTGGACAAGCTTCAGCCCGGGCTGCCTGGGAGCTGGTGGTGCTCAGCCCAGCCCAGCGCCTGGTGCTGGCCTGGACCAGCCCACAGAAGGGTGGGGGCCAGAGGGACCTCCCTCAGGGCGCTGCACCCACGGAGAGGGAAACTGAGGCACGGGAACACCAGCCAGCAGGGAAGAAGCCCCAGTGTTCCTACGGGGTCCCAGCCTGGCTGAGCTGCTGCTGCTCCACTCCCCCAGCTGCTCCAGCAGGAACAAGTAGGGAAAAGTCACTCAAAGCCAAGCAAACAAAAGGATCTTCCTCCCCGCGGGAAGCGGGAAACCAGGGCAAGGTACAGAGCCAACAGTGCCAGCAGCTTCCAGGGCTGCTCCACCTGCAAGAGGCTTCGTCCAGCAGCCCTGAGGGGCTCAGGGGCTGCTGGGGAACCCAGCACCAAAGGGACCTGTTCTGCATCCCACAGGCACCACAGAGCATCCTCAGCAGAGCAAGTGCCATGGGCAGATGAGTCAGCACTGAGGATGAGCCCTGGGTTGCTGCAGGACAGATGAATGAGGCTCATTACCTACAAAATACATCTTTATTAAAAATATTATCAGCCATTAACCAGGCAGAGGGAATGGAGTGGGGCAGTAACAGAGGCTGCTTACTGCAGAGCAGAGGAACGTGCAGGGGGAGCAAGGAGCAAACCTGGGACAGGAACAAACCAACAGGAAAAGCTCTGGCGGCACAGCGAGGGCTGGGGGAGCCCAGCCCTGGGCAGCTTTATCCCTGAGAAACTTGCATAGATTGGGGTGCACTCAGCAAGGGCCAAGGAACGGCAGCTGCTGAGGAACAGAGCCCCCTCCCCAGCATGGGGAGCGGGAATGCAGGCAGGGCCATCGCTGTTCCCCTCCCACGAGAGGGGCACAGTAGGATGAGCCCCTTGTAATAGCAGAGTGAGAGGCCAGGGAGCTGCTGGCACCCAACCACCAGCCAGGAGGAAGCACATCCACACTCATCCTCAGCCCAGGGACCACCTGGCAGATGGAGGCCGAGCCTGGCCTCTGTCACATCACAGGAGCTGAGGGGAGCGGGCTGGGCACCAGGATGACTTCATGGCTGCCTTGAGAGCTCTGCACCAGTGGAGGGGATGGTTGAGCCGCGTCTCCACCCAGGAGGTGCTGGGGGTTTTGGTGTCCACCAGATATTTAAGCCAAGGCAGAGGCACAGCCCAGCCAGATGGAGCCCTCAGGTATCTTTGGTAACAGCAGGAGGAGGAGGTGGCAGCCACGCGCTGCCCACGCCCTCCCCAGAGCCTGGAGGAGGCAGAGCACACAGGTACCGGGATGGGTCCGAAGGTCCCCTCGTGCACATCACCCTCCCTGGTACCTGCACGTGAGACAGCCCCTTCATTCCACCTGCACTGGCAGTGCCAGGGCACCTAGCGCACGGAGGCACCCGGTGGGGAAGGGGCTCCCTGGCAATCGGGGTCTGGTGCCCCACAGGCACTGGGACAGGGAGAAGCAGTAGGGGTTCTGCCCCTCACCCTGTGGGGGCTGACCTCAATCAGCAGCCAGGTGGTTGTGGGACAGGAACCGGCTCATGTGATTCCTGTCCAAGAAGCCGTTCTCCTTCTGTTCATCTTCCTCTTCTTCTTCCTCCTCCTCCTCAAAGAGTTGCTCCTCAAGGAAGATGCCACCCAGGCCGTACTCCTGCTCGTGGACAGAGGCCTCCTCGGGGCTGATATGAAAGGCACCACCCACAAAGTCGGCAAACCTGGGAAGAAGCCGCAAAGCAGCGCGTTGCGCACGCAGGGCTGGCGGCCTCCGGTGAGGCCCTGGCACTCCAGGGCCACACACGCGTTTCAGTGCCAGGACTGGGCGTTATCCATCCTTCCCCCACTGCATTCCCTGCTCCCACAAGCCACGGACCTTCTGTGCCTCCGTCTCCCTGTTTCTAAAGCAAGAGATGACAGCACAGCGTGGCCCCAGGCTTTCGGAAGCACACAGAGATGCAGGTCGACCACCCCCCACCCTGAGAACACTGCCATGAACTTTACCTCTTGGGAGACTGGATACGGGAGACTGCGGTCCAGGCAGAGAAATCTGGGCTTCTACAGTAGCTGCGAAGCTCTTGGAGGGCCCTGCGTGTCTCCACCTCGCCCTGGAGCCGGTATTCCTCCTCCGTCAGCAGGCGAGGGGGGCTCGGTGCCAGCCTGGCGCTCTGCACTCTCCTGCCCGTGGAGCAGCACCAGTTACTGCCCACCCAGCCAGGAGAGGACCCAGCACAGGGTGGAAGGAGGGGAAAACGCCCCTCTGGCTTCTGCTCCTCACCCCCAAGGGAGGCTCCCAGCCCTGTGGAGAAGCAGGGCACCAGCTCCAAGGAAAAAGGGACACAATGCCTCCAGTTCACCCACCCCAGCGAAAACGCCCTGGTTCTCCGATACAGACTCCACCCTGCAGCTCATCCAGGTCCCACCATGCTGGGAACCGAGAGCAGCCAGGTGCTGGCAGCCCTCACCTGTAGGCAGCGAAGGCCCAGTGCAGGGGGTAGTCCAGGTTCTTGCTGCAGACAGCAATGACCACCATGGCCAGGCCAATGGGATGGATCTGGATGCCCGAGTACATCAGCAGCAGCCCCAGGAGCTGCAGGGCCCAGGAGAGGAGGTTGATGCTGCGCTCATTCTCCAGTGGGCCATACCTGTAGCAGACACCAAAGCTCACGAAGCCCACGAGCAGCAGGTAACCTGTGGGAGAGCAGAGGGATCAGGTAGGAACCAGTGGGCTCAGCCAGCTGAGCAGCATCCACCACAGCAGGAGTTAAATGTGACACTGCAGTCCACCTGTCTGCGGAGCACGAGGGCATCTTCTGCAGCAGGACAGCAGCAGCATTTTAATTCTAGAATCCTGGAATGGGTTGGGTTGGAAAGGACCTCAAAGCCCATCCAATTCCACTCCTGTGCCGTGGGCAGGGACACCTCCCACTGGATCAGGGGCTCCAAGCCCCATCCAACCTGGCCTTGAACAGCCCCAGGGATGGGGCAGCCACCACTGCTCTGGGCAACCTGGGCCAGGGCCTCCCCACCCTCACAGGGGAACATTTCTCCTTAAGATCTCATCTCAATCTCCCCTCTTTCAGCTTAAAACGGTTCCCCCTCATAATGCCTTTTTCCACCGGCACCTTGCAGTCCTGTAGGAGCCAGGTAGGCTGGCAAAGCAGCAAGTCTGTGGGGCTCCCACCTACCTAGGAGGTACTGCCAGTAGGACTTGCAGATCTCCTGCAGGTTCTTGAAGATCAGCTGGAGCAGGTACAGGGAGAAGGACCAGCCTCCCACCAGCATGAGGTACACAGGACTTCTCTAGGATAGGGGATAGGAAATTCAGGACAGGCATTGGGCAGCCATGGCTCCCCGCAGCTCTGCTCATGCAAAGCTGGGCCTGCAGCCCAGCACCCTGAGGCCACGAGTCAGTGCTCCCACTGGAACTACGGAACCGGTGTGGAACGGGCTCCTGCTGCGAGGCCCCTCACCCCTGGCACTCACCTTGGGCATGACCTTGGACATCATGTAGACCAGGATGAGCAGCGAGGCCAGCAAACCAAAACTGATCCCGGCTGAGTAGTAGAAGAACTGACTCCTGCAGGGATCACACACACATGCAGAGTGTTTTATGGCTCACGGATACCTGGGATGCACATGCTGCGAGCGACCCCGGGAACCTGTGGAGCCAGGCACTGCCCCCTAGCCTTCCCTGTCCCCAGCTCACACAGAGAGGTGGCTCACCGGCTCAGGGTGTCCCCACAGAAGAACAGCAACAGCCCCAGGAAGAAAACCAAGAACAGCTTGGGGTCAAAGCCTGGAAAGAGAGCGAGTCCAGGTTGAGAAGTTGAGGTCCTGCTTGCTGTGTGGTCACCAGGCCAGGGAAGGGGCAGTGCCCCAGTTGAAACTCCTAGTGAACTGCTGCACTTTACACCCACAGACAGAGACACTTCCCTCCGCAGGCCCCTTCTCATTGCTGAGGACACACCAGCCCTGCTGGCCCTCATGGTGTGAGCTCGCCTGGCCACATCTCATTGCCCTCTCCAGACCCACCTCCCCCCCAAAGCCCCTGCGGAGGAGACGCACGTCGGAAGAGGACAACGGAGTACTTGGTGCCAGGCTCCATCAGCTCAACCTTCAGGCAGGTTTTGTTGCTGTAGAGATCCACATCGATGCTGGTGTCGTTCAGCTTCTCCTTCAGGAAGGAGAAAACCATCCTCCACATGTTGAACTTCTCCAGCTCCTCTTCGCTGTCCACCTGGGTGACTTGGATCATCTGGCTGCTGTTGACCCGGATCTGCACAGGAGAGGGAAGCACACGGGAGCACGGCTGTGGCTGCTGGAGGGGCTCGGCCCAGCCAGGCAGGGAGGACCTGTTTTGCTCACCTGCATCCTGGTCCACATGTCGCGCCATTGTGGGGCGCGCGTGTTGGTATAACAGAAGTGCTGGGGAGTTGTGTGATGGTACGTGTGGCCCTCCTGGAGTGGGATGACCGATTCGCTGGCACCTGTGCAGTGCAGAGGAAAGGAATTCAGCAACGCAGACCAAACACAGGGCCTCTGTTCCATTTGCTTTGTCCATCAAAACACACAGCTCTGTTTTCCCTTCCTGGAGCTCCCCCAGCTAATTATGCTCTGAGTGGATAAAGATTAAAGCCCTTCATTTGTTTTCCTGGGAATAAGCTGTCTGGTTAACTTCTGGGATAGCCCCATTCCTGGGACTGTCGCAAGCAGCATAGCCTCATCCCCTGCTCCCCTTTCCAGCTTGGCTCCTGTTCTAGAGCATTCCTTGTCTCAGGGAAAACTGAACTCAAGTGCGGCTCCAGCACAAATGCGCTCCTGAGGCAAAGGAGGCTCCGCACTCCGCAGACAGCCCAGCTGCACCGGTAGACCCGGACAGGGACAGGCACCCTCTGCCCTGGCACCGGGCTGCGCCGGTGGGTACGGACAAGAAGACAGCAAACACTGCGTCCTCTGGCATCCTCTGTCCCCACGAGGTCCCTGGAAGTGCTCTGCAAGCGGTGGGCCATGTCGGGGCTCCCAGGGACCGTGATGCCCAGGGCCGACAGGCGGGCACCAGGCAACTCTTCCCGCGCTGGGGGCCCGGAGGCGGCAGAGGGGCTCGGCGGAGTCAGAGCCAACACGGCCTCCACTCCAGGCCGACCCCGGTCGGACGTCCCGGTCCCGGTCCCGGTCCCCGCCGCCCCACACACCTGCGCCCTCCAGTGGCGGTAGCAGGCCTAGGAGCCGCAGCAGCAGCGCTGTCAGGAGCAGCCGCCACACCGCTACCGGTCTCATCACTCCCGCCTCGACCGCGCCGCCGACTTCCGCTTCCGGTGCCACCGCCCGGGGGCAGCGCGGCCAACGGCCGCTCGGCGTGAGAGGCGTCAGCGCTGAGTGACAGCTAAGGGGACCAATCAGAAGGCAGCAACAGCCTCGCCCGCCCCCTGTAGCACTGAAGGACAGTGCCTGTAGCCTATCAGCGTAGCCCAGACATGGTCCCGCCTTTGGTTTCCACGGTGACCACTAAAGCGCGCCATTCAATCCAGAGGCAACCGCGAGCCCCGCCTTACTAACGGCTCTGACAGGCACTTCTCTCAGCCTATCAGAGCACAGCCGCGGACGGCCGCGCCTTCCTCGCCCCCTCGCGATCCCCGTCTGATTGACAGGGGCCTCCATCAATCAGAGAGCGACCTCGCGTTGTTTTTGTGGAGGGGCCACGCGGGAGGGGACGCGGGTCCCGCCCATCCCGGGGGCTCCGCTGCGGGGGGCAGAGGGGGCCGGAACGCGGCGCCTGCCCCGGGGAGAGCGGAGTGGTGACCCCCCTGCAGCGGGAGGCGGGGGATACTGCCCCCCCCATCCCGGGCCAAAGCGGGGCTAGGGGCTCCGTACCCCCGCTCCGGTTCCCCCCGTGCGTGCGCCTCAGCCCGTGGCGAGGAGCGAGGCGCGGGGCCCGGACGGCCCCCCCCCGCCCCGTGGGCGGCGGAGCCGGGAAGCGGCGGGGCCGTGGGCGGGGGATGTGCGTCAGCCGGGGGCGGTGGGGCCCGGGTAGGGGGGGAGCTGGGGGGGGTAGCCCCCGCACGCCCCGGTCCCGGGAAGCTGGGGCCGGACCCCATGTGAGAACCCCCGCTGCCCCCCGCCAGCCCGGCGCCCGCTACGTCCTCCCCGGTGCGGTATAAATAGCGCGGAGCCACCCGGGGCGGGGGCCGTGACCGGGGACGCTGCGAGCGCGGGGGAGGGAGGATGTGACCGGGGGGCAGGGGGTCCTGGTTACCCCTCCGGCGCCTCCTTGGGGGGATTCTGCCCCTCTCTCCCCCCTCCCGGGATAGAGGCACCGGTTTCCCCCCACCCTCGGTGTGCCCCGCTGGTGCCGCCTCTCCTTGTTCCTCCCGGTGCCCCCCTTGGTGCTGCCACTTCGCCCCCGTTGGTTCTGCCTCTCCCCGCTCCCCTTCGCTGCCCCCCTTTCCCAGCCCCGGTGCCCACCCGGTTTCCCCCGCTCCCCGGTGCTGCTGCTCCCCTCGGAGTCATCCCGAGCACAGCTCCCCTGTGCTCCCCCTGCCCCGGGGTCCCCTCCCGATTCCCCCGAGTGGCGCTGCTCACCGCCACCCCGTACCCCATTTTTTCCCCCCTCCCGGTGCTGTCTCTCCCCGGTACCCCTTCCCCTCCCCCCGCCGCGGCGCCCACGCAGCCCCGGCGGGGGCGGCAGCCGCGGTCCCGCCCCCGGGGCCGCCCCCGCCGCGCAGCCGGGGCCGCTGATATTTCTTGGTCCCGCCCGTGTGGGCGGTGCGCAGAGCGGCACGGCGGAGCGAGCGGCACCGGCAACGGGACCCCCGGCATCCCGAGCCCCGGGACCCCTACGACCCTCAAAGCCCACCCACCCCTCCCCGCGTCTCCCGTCCCGGGGCGCAGGCGGCCGCGCGCGGCGGTGAGAGACGGGGGACGGGGCTGGATGAGTCCGGCGCACCGGGGAGCACCGAGCAGGGCGGAGGGTCTGGAGGGGGCACCGGAGCGTCACCGCCCCCTCGGGCTCGGGATGGGGAGGGGGCTGCCCCGGGGGAGCGAGGATGGGCGGCTGCGGGTGGGGCAGCACCGACCCGGGAGGGGAGGGGGGCATCATGTCTGTGCCGGGTCCGGGGGGTCCCTCCTTGCCCGGGGGACTCGGATGAGCCGGGGGGCCCCAGATCGCCCCATCCTTCTCCCCCCGTCCCCAAATCCGTCCCCTCGGGCCAACGGGTGGGAACGGGGCTTCTCCTGCCTGTCTGTCTGTCCATCCCCTGCCCCGTGCCAAGGGTTGAGGAGGGAGCTTCTGCATGTCTGTCTGTCTTGTCCTTCCCTGCCCCATAACCCTGGGCCAAGGGGTGTGGACAGGTCTTCTCCTGTCTGTTCCTCTGTCTATCCCTGCCCCATACCCCTAAGCCAAAGGGTGAGGAGGGGTATTCTCCTGTGTGTCTGTACGTCCAAACCTGCCCTGTGCCCCCAAACCAATGGGCGTGGAAGTGGCATCTCCTGTGTATCTGTCTGTCCATCCCCCACCCCATACCCAGGGGTGGGGAAAGAGCTTCTGTGTGTCCGTGTAACTGTCCCCTGCCCCATACCCCCAGGCCAAGGGGTGAGGAGGTGGCTTCTGTGTGTCCATCTGTCCCCTGCCCTGTACCCCTGTGCTAAGGGAAGGGACTTCTGCTGCCTCTCCCTCTGTCCATCCCATGCCCTGTACCCCTAAGCCAAGGGATGAGGAAGGGGTCTTTTACTATGTGTCCGTCTGTCCATCCCATCGTTATGCCGTCCATCCCGCAGGCTCGCCATGGCCCTGCCCCGTACGCTGGGGGAGCTGCAGCTGTACCGGGTGCTGCAGCGTGCCAACCTGCTGGGCTACTACGAGACCTTCATCCAGCAAGGGGGGGACGACGTGCAGCAGCTGTGCGAGGCGGGCGAGGAGGAGTTCCTGGAGATCATGGCACTGGTGGGCATGGCCACCAAGCCCCTGCATGTGCGCCGCCTGCAGAAGGCCCTGCGCGAGTGGGCTTCCAACCCGGGGCTCTTCAGCCAGCCGGTGCCGGCTGTGCCCGTCAGCAGCATCCCGCTCTTCAAGCTGTCTGAGGCTGGTGGCCGCAAGGCGCTCAGCAACGGCCACGCCAGCCCCAGTGAGGCTGCGGGCAAGGGCGGCAGCAGCGCCGGGACGCCCCCGGCCCGCAGCCCCACAGAGCCCCCCGAGAAGCTGTCGCCATCAGCTGCGCCGCTGTGGCCGGGCAGGAGCACACCTGAGTCCGAGAATGGTGGCGATGAGGAGCCGGGGGGCCCCCCCTTCTCACCAGGTGGCAGCGAGCAGCCGGCGGGCACCGAGGTGCTGGAGCCGGAGCTGGCGCGGACGGTGGCAGAGAGTGTGGAGCGGCTGCTACAGAGCTACCCCCGCGGTGGCGAGGCCGAGCTGCGGGCGCTCATGAAGCTCAACAAGAAGCTGACCAAGGCCGTGGGGCACATCTTCCAGCTGGAGGACGGTGACCGGCACAAGGAGGAGGAGATTCGCCGGCACAGCGCGATCTATGGCCGCGGTGACACCCGGCGCCGTGAGGGCAAGCAGCTCACGCTGCACGAGGTGGGTGTCAGGGCGGGATCCGTACGCGAGGGTCCCAGAATGCGTGGGCCAAGGTGGCTCTGGACATAGAGGTTGTTGTGGGAGCTCCAGCACGGAGGGGATGGAGCTGGGGTTGGCTGCCTGCCCAGTGCCGCCACCGTTGCCCTTCTTGTGGGGTCCTGTGGGCGCTGCCATCGCCGCTCATGCGACGCCTCTGCCCGTAGCTCATCATCAACGAGGCGGCCGCCCAGTTCTGCCTGCGGGACAACTCACTGCTGCTGCGGCGCGTCGAGCTCTTCTCGCTCTCGCGGCAGGTCGCGCGGGAGATCACCTACCTGTCCTCGCTCAAGGGTGCCAGGTGAGCACGGACCTCCCAGACCCCTCCTCAGGGCAGGGGTGGCCCTGGCCGCCACCGCTTTGTGCCACATCACAGCCCAGCGCTTCCAAGGTGGATGAGACCCTGCATCCCAAGTTCACCCTTTTCCTTGCGTGGGCTGTTTTCTGGCAGTGCAGAAAGAGGAGTGGGTGGAGGGGGATGCCAGGTGCTGGGGGTGGGGATGAGGGGGCTGGGAGGGGGTTGATGCTTCGTACTGGGGGAACACTGGTGATGGGATGCTGGGTGCTGGGGTGGCACTGCTGGGGTTGCCTCCTTCCCATGGATCCCCTGCCTGCAGGGAGCACTAACTGGGGTGCCTTTTCCCTTCGCTTTACGGCTGCTTCCCTGCTTTTGCCACCCCCGGCTCCATCTGTGCCAAAGCCCCACTCTGTGCCATCTCACGGCACCGCCCTGCCCGGGCGGCCGCCCACGCTCACCACTGCGGCTGGCGCTGCCCGCGGCGTGGCAGGAGGCCGTGCAGCCGTGCCTGGCGTGGGGCCTCTGCGCGGCCACCCCCGCGCCTGACGCAGCTTTTTCTCCTCCCACGCAGGGCACATCCCGAGGAGAGCGGGGGCACCGCGGCCAAGCGGCTCAAGCAGGAGGTGGGTGGGTGCGCACCCAAGGGCTTTGAGGGGGGGGCACACTCGCATACATAGAGATTTGGGGTGCACATACGTGTGCAGGAGCACATGGAGATGTGGGGGTGCTGGGGGTGCACACGCATGTGCAGCTGGTGCACATTTGTGTGCAGGAGTACAGGGCGCACATGGATGTGGGTGGTGCAGGGGGATGCACAGGGGTGCAGAGTGCACATGGATGCATGAGGGTGCACACGCGTGTGCAGGTGTTCACACCCATGAGCGTGGGCCAGCGCTCACCCACGCACGGGCGGGACGATGCCGAGTGCCCACAGCAGCTTGTGCAGGCAGCGAGGGTTGTGGGGCTGGTGCTGTGTGTGCAGTCCTGGGTATCCTGGGGTGGTGGGCACAGAGCCCCCAGCAGGATGGGGCTGTCGGGGGTGCCCTGCACTCATCCACGTGCTCTTGGCAGGTGGGAGAGCAGAGCCGTCCTGAGGCGCTGCCACTGCTGGTAGGACCGGAGACCCCCGGGACCACCTACCGAGCCAGCCTGGAGGAGGACGCAGCCAGCCTGTCTGGAGAGAGCCTTGATGGGCACCTGCAGGGTGAGGAGGAGGGCACCTCCAGGGTGAGGGGGTCCCTTCCCTTCCCAGGGTGCCCATGGGCAGGTGGTAGCCACCCGTAGCCCCTCAGCACTGACCCTCACCCTCTTCCCGCAGCAGCGGGTGCCTGTCCCCGGCTGACCCCCCCGCCCGGTGTGCCCCCCGATGCCCCCCTTGGCCTTGCACCCCACGGGCTCTGGAGTCGCCATATCCTGCAGCAGACGCTGATGGACGAGGGGCTGCGCCTGGCGCGTCTCGTGTCCCACGAGCGCGTGGGGCGGCTGAGCCCCTGCCTCCCTGGGAAACCCCCTGCACCAGGTGAGGCCAGGGCGTTGGGTGGGGGCTGCCGTGGGTGAGGGGGCACAGATGGGGAAGCCGCCATCTCCCCATAGCAGCAGCACCCTGACACCATCTCCGCTTCCCCACAGAGTTCGAGGACGGGCTGGCAGAGAGGGGTCCCCCAGCACCCCCCGACCCTCCCCGAGGCACCATCAAGGTGGAGCAGGAGACCAGCCGGCAGTGAGGACCCCGCAGCCCCCCACCCCACCATTAACAAAGCAATAACGTGCTGGGGGACGGGTGCTGGCGGCGTGACAGCGATGCTCCGGGCGCAGGGACCTGGGGAGGGGCTTGGCTGTGCCCCCCCAGGGCTCCATTCCCTCTCCCCGCACGGATGCTCCGGTTACCTCAGCCGTGGGGGGATGCACCCCCCGCAGCAGCAATACCCCCATCCTGCCAGGATGGACCCGAGCCCTCTGTACAGACCCCGCCCCCCGCCCAGACACACCCCCCCCGGCTCCTCCCACCCTGCTGACCCCCCCCCGGGCTGCTACGGGCAGGCGTCCCTGTCCCCCTCCCCGCGCAGTGACGGGGGCTTCGCCGCCGGCACAGGAGGCGCGTGCAGCACCGCGTGCTCCCGCGTCAGCGCTGCCGCCCACGCCGGGCACACGGTGCGGGTGCTCCCCCCCCGCCCCCCGCAGCGCCCACGCTGCAGCCGCCAGCCCCCTCCGCGCTGCGCGCACGTGCGAGCGCATCGTGCCCACGCACCGCGACCCCCTCCCCGCTGGCCGTGTGCAGCATTTTGGCTGTAAATATCCCCCCGCAGCAACCCCAGCACCAATGTAACCCCATGCCCACCCGCAGCTCCACGCACGCCTGCAGCACCACCTGCCCTTGCCCTCTGCCCCCCACTTACCTGTGTGTCCTGCCATGAATGGTCCTGGTGCCGTGGGGTGTCCCCATGCTGGGGGTGTCACAGGTCACCCCCTCCTCGCATGAAGCAGGTGGCATTTGATGGGCACTGGGGTGGTGCTGCCTTCCCCCCCCGCCACCCCTTGAGTTCCCCATCCCTCCCTGTTTCCATGAGCCACGCCCAGCCCCGGGGTTCCCCCCCCTTCCTTAGGACTGTGTGGTGTCTTTTTAGAGCATTAGCGACTCTTTCTTTGTAACGTGTACAGTAGATTATTTATTTTGTTATTTTGGAATAAAACTTTATTTTATGGCTTATCTTCCTGCCCCCGCTCCCCCCCCCACACTCCGCCCCCTCCCCCAGGATCTCTCTCCCCACTGTGGCCACGATCCAGGCTTGGGAGCGGGGGGGACACACACCTCACAGACCCCAGAGCAAGTGCCAAAAGGGGGAGTGTGAAGGGTCTGTCCCCCCCAGAGCACTGCGGGGGTCCCAGTGTCTCCCAGCCCAGGCTGGGGGGGGCCCTCATTGCGCAGTGGCTGCCATGTCCGTCCACCCCCACGTGTTTCCCGCTGCCGCCTTCCGCCTGCGCAGCTGACTCATCCCGGCCCCCGTGGGGCTGAACCTGGTGGCGTGGGCTGGGGGCACCGTGCTGGGCTGGGGGCACCACACCAGGCTCGGGGCACCCCCCGCGAAGTCGGGGCCCCTGCACCCCTCACCCTCGCAGCAGGAGGGTGGGCGGCAGCGTCCGTGTGCGCCAAAGTGCAGCGTATACACAAAGAGGGGGCAGGGTGTCACCTAAAGTGCTCCCTCCCCCCCCCCCCCCCCTAAAATTCCCCCCCCTCCCTGCCAGAGTTTCCACCCCAGCACAAGTTGTATCGAGTCCAGGAAGCCAGGTAGGGGGGGTCACAGTTCGACATCCCCCCAGTAGCCCCCTCACGCATGCCCTGGCCGCATGCTGTCATCCCACCGAGCCTCCCCCAGCCCCCAGCAAGAGGTGCTGGGGGTGGGGTACGCGCTGCGCTGCAGGGGGGGCGTGAAGGGGGCGCCCATCGTGGGGCCCTCCAGGGGCAGCTCCTGTAGGAACTGGTCCAAGTCCGAGCCGGGTGGCAGATCCATGCTGGGTGGCATCCTGGGGAGAGAGGCAGGGGGTTGACACAGGGCAGCCCCCCCCAGCCCCCCTGCTGATCTCCCCCCCCCCCGTGCTTACCACCTTGGGGAGCTCTGCAGAGGCGCATCCACCATTGGTGTGAACGGGGCCAGCTCAGGCATCTCCTCATCCTGCGGCTCTGGTGAGGGGCCCCCCGTCAGGTACTGGTTGGGCATGAAGGGTCTGGGGGGCAAAGAGTGGGGGGGCTGCCATGGGTACCTCCCTGCTTCCAGGGCCTTTCCAGCCCCAAGGCAGACTGGGGGGGGGGGAAAGGCCTGGTTTGGCGGGGCTGGGGTAATGCAGAGCACTGGGAGCACTGGTCAGCTGGGGAAGGTCCCTCCAGATCTGCTCACTGCAGGGAAGTCAGGAGAAGGGGGCGCAGGGCAGGGTGCCCCCCCCTCCAGCCACGTGCCGGGTCTTACCCAGGGTTCTGGAAGGTGAGGTCTGGGCAGCGGGGTAGTGCGGGGTCCATGACCAGGGGTGGCGAGAGCATCGGGGACGCACTGCAGTGAGAAGTGGGAGCTCAGAGCTGGGGAGGGGACACACCACCTGGTCCCCCTGCCCCACACCCTGCCCTAACACCGCGCCTACCTGGGGAAGGAGGGCCCGAGGCTGTCAGACACCATTCTATTGATGCCACTCTCAGCTGTGGGGTAGCCCGTGGGGATGGGCTGGGGGCAGAAGGGAGCAGGGGGACTGCAAGTGCAGAAACAGAGGGGTTGGCATTTGAGTGTGTTCTGCACCGCAGCCCCTCCCTCCCCAGCACGTTCCCATGCACCCAGGGCACGGAGCCAGGCACTCACCAGATGGGGCTGAGCACTGACTGCAGGCTGTCCGGGTGCAGCTCAGGCTGTAGCATGGGCAGGTTGAACATCTGAGGGGAGGGGACCTCGGGGGGGCCCCCCACAGCACTTGGGGTCTGCTGCTCCCTGCAAAAGCATCGTCCCCGTCAAGCCAGGCAGGACTCACTCAGCCCAGATCCGGTGTCTGGAGTGTCACGTGCGCGCAGAGCGGGCGCTGTGCTCCCACAATCCATCACAGCTCGGGATAACCATGGGGGATTCCTCTTGCCTGGTCAGGAATCCCCCTGTCCAGCAGTGACGCGTGGGCCAGCCCAGCAAGGTCTCTGCAAGCCCCTCAGGGCGCAGCACCTGCACACACCCCGCCACGGCCACAGCCTCCCACACCCACCTCTCGCTTTCCACTGTCATCTTGATGGCGGTGGAGACGTAACCTCGGCCGTCCTTGCCCGTCTGCTCCTCTGCTCAGAGAAGAGAAGCATCCATGAACCCAGCATGAGGCCAGCAGGACCCAGGCGAAATCCCAAAGCCCTCTTCCCTGCAGCATCACTGGGGAAGCAGCCGTGAAGCCCAGGGCCCATCTCTGCTCCCAGCCACTCACTGTTGTAGTGACTCCCAAATGCCTGGTCCTTGGGGATGTTGGGGTAGAGGTTGCGGAGCTGCCCCAGGTCCCGGATGCGGTCACCGAGAGACCGGATGGACAGGTCCTTGGCAGAGAAGGGCTGGATGTTCTCCACTTGGCTGGAGCCTGAGGGGAAACACCAGGAGCTCCATCACCCCCGACACCCTCAGGCCACGACGGCAGCTTCGCTTCACAGCGCCGAGAGCAGCCCCTGCCCCCCGTCTCACCGTCCTTGCCCCGGATGACGTGAGCGATAGTGACACCCCCGATCTCTGAGTCACTGAAGCGGAGCAGGAAGGTCCCATCAGGTTCCGTGCTCAGGAGCTTGCAGACATACTGCTTGCTGATGAAGCCAATGATGAGCCTGGAGGGATGGAGAGATGGGAGATTGTTTGCCAGGATGGAGAGATGGCACCAGGACACCCCAGGTCTGGCCAGGAGCAGCTGTGAAAACTCACTTGGCCCTGGGACACTGACCTGTCTGACCAGTAACTTTTGAGGCACCTCTTGGTGAGGTCAAGGACTCCATCAAACCACTGCCAGAAGGTGAATCCCCGACCAGGCAGGATTTCCTGGGGCAGGGAGAGGGTGTGAGGCTCCCCAGGCCCACGCAGACCCCTGTTCACCCTGCCCAGCCCTCCCAGTAACCTTGTTGAACTGGGCCCAGGAGACACTGCGGCTCTGGAAGTCCTCGAGGCTGGCGCTGTGGTCGTTAAAGATCTTCTGGGCCAGGAAGAAGTAATGCTCCTTGAGAAGGCCCTTGGTGGTCTGCACCTCTGCCATGAACTTCAGGTTGAGAGTATCGCACATCTTCTCCCAGGGCACCCGCTCGGCCACCACGAAGGGCACCCGGTCCTGCGGTAGAGCCGGGCAGCATCAGAACAGCCGCTTGCCCACTGCCCTGTCCCACGCCACATCCAGTCCGTGTGCCAGCATTCCTGCTCCAGCCTGCTGGCCGTTTCCATCCCATCCCCAAACCCAACCCGGTGTCCTGGCAGCTCCTTCCTTCGCCCTCAGCCCCTTCCTCGGCTCGGGGCACTCACGATCTCGGAGAAGGCGTTATCCCACAGCACAGTTGCTTTGGCATTGTTATCCTGGTTCCCGTGCACAATGACCACAATGGGCAGAGACAGGACCTGGCGGCAGAGAGCATTCACCCCTCAGCCCCGAGTGAAATGAGGGGCAGGGGGGGGCTGCACTGGGACCATCCCAGGGGCTCCACACTGAGCTGTTTGGGACAGGGGCCCCAAGCATCTCACAGAGAAAGGGTCATCTCTGCCGCATCCCACAAGAGAGGGGCCGGTACCTGGAGATGGACAGAGAGGTCACTGGGCGTCAGGGCCACGGTGGTGCTGAACAGGACCGCACACTTCTCCTCCGTCACCGACTCTGACCCCTTCCGCTCGCAGCGCTTGATCTTCTTCAGCAGCTGGGGAGGGGGGAGCTGAGCGTCAGCCCTGGGCAAGCCCCGACCCCACCACCCCAGATGGCTCTGCCTTGGGCCCCCAGCAGAGCCCCCATCCCACCTGCAGCCCCGTTCGGCCCCTCGTGGGTGGCACTCACCACATTCTTAAAGTTGGCACAGCAGGTTTCACTGGTGGGGTTGGTCTCCAGGGCCACCACGTTGTGCATGATCTCCCCGGTGCTCTCGCTGGGCAGAGGGGAGGGTCAGGGGGTGGCGGGGCAGCAGCCCCCTCGCTGCCGCGCTGCCCGGCCGGCCGCTCACCTCAGGGTGTTGCTGTAGGCGCTGAGCGCCAGCTCCCGCGCCTGCTTCTCGGTCACCATGTCAGCCCGCACCACGTAGGGCTTGGCCGACGCCTTCAGCAGCTGAGGGCCCAGCAGGAACCGGACGCTTGCCTGGAACTTGGTCTGGGTCTTCAGCACCTGTGGGGGCTGCTTCTCCACCAAGAAGGAGCTGGGGGATAAGGGGAAGTGATGGTGCCTGGCACAACACCCTGCCAGCTCTGCCCCCAGCCCTTGCCACCACGGCCCCTGAGCTGGTACCTCTTGACCAGGCTGGACAGCACCTGGGTGAAACGCTCCAGGAGCCGGGGCAGCAGCTCGGGCCCCAGCTCTGCGCTCGCCGCCATCACCTGCTGGTGCAGCTGGAAGTAAACCTCGACCAGGCTCTCGCATCTTCCAAGGAAACCACGGGGAAAGGGCACCCTCAGCCACAGCAGAGCCAGATCACCACTTTCCCAGAGCCCCTCGGGCCAGGGGAGTGGAAGGAGCAGGAGGGTGGCTGTGGGACTCCATCCCTGCCTGATGCCACCTCACCTCTTCTGCAGTGGAGCCAGGTTCTCCTCAAAGAGGGCCCCGTTCCCTGCCAGCTGTTGCTGCCTTTTCCAGATCTGGATCCTCTTCAGTACCTGCTGCTTGGCCACCTCCAGCTCCTTCACAGCCTCAAGGATCAAGGTGGGCAGCTCCTGTGGGGCAGCACCGGCTGTGGGGCTCTGCACTCACTGCCCCAAACTGGCAGAGACCCCAGCCCCACGCCACCCCCCTCACAGCTCCCCCAGAGGCAGGGCTGCTGGTTCTCCCCCGGGTGCCCCAGACCCCACTCACGCTCTCCAGGGGTTTGGTTTCACCCTTCAGCTGCAGGTCCCGCATGTTCGGCTGCAGAGTGGCTGCGGAGAAAGGACAGGGATGGCCCCGTTAGCGCTGGGAGGGGGTGGCTGTGCTGCACTGCCCAGCACCCCAGGGGGACACCCTACCTTTGCTGCGCCCCACAGCAGCCCCACACCTAGCAGGGCCCCATCCTGCCCCAGCCCCTCACCTGCGGGGCCGTCCCGCTCCCGCAGCGCCTGGATCTCGTGCACGCGGTGCTGCAGCCGCTGCAGCCCCAGGCTGAACTTGAGCTCCTCCTGCCGCCGGTGGAAGCTGAGGGGTAGGTGGCGGTCCTGGGGCAGAGCAGAGTGAGGTGAGCGGGGCCCAGCGCCAGCTCCGCGCCGCGGGGTGCCCGCGAGGAGGCAGGGACCACGCACCCTCTTGAGCACAGCGGCCTTCTCCCCATCCAAGATGGCCTTCAGGACGGCCACGAGCCGCAGTGGGTCCTGCCGGTAGGCGTTCTGTGGGAGAGCCAAGGTGTCAGTAGGGGGGACCGGTGCCCCAGCCCCCTCCCACCCCATTCCTGTGTTTTGGGCCCCCTCCCCACATCTAATGGTGCTGTCATGCTCTGGGATTTCGTGACCCGCAGCGGGGGACAGACCACCCCTCGCTGCTGTTCTGACAGAGCTGATTTCTAGCTTTCAAACTGCACATAAAAAAATATGGATCAACTGCAAATTAAAAAAAACGAAACCAAAGCAAATTCTCTATTTCTGCAAGCATTTCCTCAAGCCCCTCACAGCTGGTGAGGATTCTCCCAGCCACCCTGGCCCAGGTGGATCAACGCTTTCCACTGAAAACAGGGAGAGGAATTTCCCTGCTGGCTCCATCTCCCTGCGCCCTGCGCCAGCTCCTCCGGCCTTTGTGCATTTCCTGAATTAGCTACTTCCCAAAACAGCAGCAGAGCGCAAAGCTGAACTGCGGACGGCTGCTCCGTGGGTTCCCACACTGGCTGGGTGGCAGCTCCGCGATCAAACCCCCAGCCCCAAGTCCTGATGCAGCCCTGGGCCAGCACGGGGGCTCTGTGGGGCAAATCCTGGGGGCTTGGGGCACAAAAAGGTCCAGGTCTGGTCTCCCACCGGCAGGTTTCCCACCCCGCTCCCCTGGCCCTGCCTTTACCCATCTCACGGGAGAGCACCCAGCTCCCACCGCCCATCTGGGGCTCCCCAGGATCTTGGGAGAAAGGAGGGTTGGCTGCTGTGGGATAAGGGGCAGCGGAGGAGGGAGCAGGGGAGGGTGGGTCTTCCTGACCATTGTAAATAAAAAACAGAGCTGAAACATCTGCAGGTTTGTCCACAACTTCAAAAAGCCAGGAATAGCCTCGCTTTGGAAAGTCACCCTCTTCCCCAGAAGTTATGACTAAAGCTGATCCCTTCCCAAATGTTGTAGATTAAAATTTTCTGTTACCAAAAAAGCAGGGTTTTCAACCAGAAAGTGGTTCTGGAAGCGAGCACCACTCAGCCCTTATGCTAAAGCTTCACTGGCAGGAGAGAGAGTGCAGGGGTTACATCTGCAATCACAGAGGGTGGAAGAGAGACAGTGCAGTTTAGAGAGAGCACAGAGAAACAGCCCAGAGAGAAACCCAGCAGCACACACGCAGGAGGAAACGCAGCAACGCGGAGTGGAGGAAGGAGAAATCAAACACTCAAGCAGAAAATGGGGAACATCTGGTGAGGCGGCTGCGCGGGAGCGGGCAGTCGGGGGCGAGCAGAGCCATGGGTGGCCAGAGCACCCGGGGGCTCCCTTGGGGGCTGGCACGGGGCCAGGATGTGGCCTCGGGGGCAGCTCTGGGGGCTGCAGAAATGCTGGCAAGGGGAAGGCGGGAAGGCTGGCAGCAAGGCAGGGTGGGGAGCCAAAGGGAACTTTGATCATGGCCACGGCAGCCTGAGCACTGCCGGGGCGGGGGGCAAACAAATCCCCTCCGTCACCCTGAAGTGCCCTAAAAAAATCCCCAGTCGCTGGGTTGCTCATGGACACAGCCCTGAGGGCCCCAGCACCCGACCCTACGCACCTCGATGCCATTGACTTGTTGGAGGATCTGGCACTGCTGTCCTTCGCTGCGGGCAGCGCTGCGGAGCTTCTCCAGCACGGCCAAGAGCAGCCCACTGGCCATGCTGGTGCAGAAGGCATCCGAGCCATTGAGGAACTCCCTGGAGAAGGGAAAAGGTTGGGTGGACAGGCACGAATCCTCCACCCTCCTCTGTGCACCCCCACGCCTGCTCCAGGGAGGAAGGGACACCCGCCATCTCGGCGCATTACCCAGCGCTGGCTGGATTTCCAGGGGAAGTTTGCTGCATGAACAAGGACGAACCGCGCTGAGCAGGATGAGGCGGCTCTCCAGAGAGGACGTGGCTTCCTAAAACCTCTCCCTTGTGTAGCCCTCCCTGCTGCTGCGTCTGCCCGCCCACCTCCACTGCACCTCATCCCTGTAGCGTGACCCCCTCCGAGCCGCGTGCGTGGGCCCTGGCGCCACGTGCCAGGGCTCAGCCCCTCGCCCACCGCCACAACGCAGCGCTGGACAGCGCTCGGGACACCGGCATGGGCGCGGCCCCGCGAGGCAGGAGGATGTGCCAGGGGGCTTTCCTGCCCACCTGCATCCCGGTCCTTGCACCAGGCAAAGTGAAGCTCCTTGGAAAGCCTGGGCGAGCCCATAACGGGGATAATCACTCAATCACTGCTGTTACAATGTCCTAGGCACAAACAGGGCTGCACTCGTGGTCGCTGCCTCTACAAACACCAAGTTGAGCAGCCAGGCCCCACGAGCACTGATGTACAGCCTCACACAGGTGCCACCACCCTCTGCCCTCGGGTCCAGGATTTCCACCTGCATCCAGTTCCAGGCCTCACGCCTTCCCTAGGCTACACTAGAAGCCTCCCTGTCCCTTGGAAGGGCCCTTGGGACCGACACTGTGCTCCTGCCTCCAGCCCAGTCTCCTTTTGCCGCAGGGGACTCACCAGGGCTGGTTCTCCAGCCACTCAGCCAGGAGACAGCGCAGGCTGCGGGGAAACTCCGTGAAGAGGCCACTGAACTCCTCTGGAGGCATGTGGGAGACAATGCTCCAGAGAGACATCTTGGGAACAGTCACCTGTGGAGAAACAGGAGCGGATATGAGCGGGGAATGGGGCAATGGCTGCAGCACTCAGAGCCCCAGTCCTCTGCCCAGCTCCGGTGAGGGCCGATGGCTCCTTTGGGAAGGCGAGAGCCACCAGTCCTTCCACCATCTGAACCTGCTGCTCAGGAGGAGGAGCAGGAAGCCAAATCCAGGATCGGTCTATTGAGCAATCCTGGGCGGGCAAGCAGCCCACTTGTGCCTCAGTTTCCCACATCTCTGGGGAATCCCGCACCTCCTTCTATGGGCGATGCACAAGGACATGCAAGGGGATGGGCAAGTGCTGCCAGTCTTGGCACAGGAGAGATGGGAAAGCTGCTGGGAGCAGGAAAAGTGGAAAACCCCAGAGCTCGGTGCAACTGCTGGGCTGCAGGGTCTCTGTAGGGCTGCCCAGCTGCACCCCAGAATGTCCCCAGCTGCCTCTGAGGAAGGCACCTTCCTCTCATGGCCCAGCCGCCCCCCCCGGAACGGTGGCTTTGGAGCTCAAGGAAAACAACAGGAGGACAGGAATGGGGCGCTGGATGGGAAACTCCACAGGGGAGGCCTGGGCTGGGGGGTCACAGCCCAGCCTGGACCACAGGTTCCCACTACCCCAAAGCCAGGAGTTGCAGCACTGACAGAGCCCCCCTCACCCGGCCCCTCCGCGGTGCTGCCTGCGTGCTCCGTCCTGCCCACGCCAGGCCTCTTCCCGGCAGCTCATTCCCTCCCTCCCCGCCACGCTCGCCCTTCAGCCCCTGCCAGGGCCCTGCTCTGCTGTGGGCGTCGCTGGTGAGAGGGTCAACGTGTTGCCCAGCCCTGATGCCCCTCGTTGCTGGTTCCCTGACCCGGCTGGGGCAGACGTTGGATCCTGTGCTGGGGCACGAGGAGCTTGTGGCCCAGATGTGGGGTCAGGGCAGTGCCAGGACCCCCACCAGCCTGTCTGCCTGGGCCTGGCGTCCCCGTCCCCGAAAACAAACAGCGAGTGGGGCGTCGCGTCACGTGTGCTCGCGGGCAGCGCGTTCCCTGCAGGCCTTGGCCACACTGCAAGGGCTGAGGCGCGGGGCGGAGGTGGAGCTGACGGAGACTTTGAGAAACCATGCAAGGGGAAGGAAGCCAGCGTCACTGGGGCAACATCACAGCGAGCACCAAACAACTGCGGCACAGCCTGCGCCCGGCCAGCCGCCAGCTCAGCTCCGGCTGCTCCGCTGGGAGAAAGGGGCACACCCAGGGTTGGCAGCGGCTGCACGGCCCTTGGGCTGCTCCTTGACCCTTGGGGTGCTCTGCTTCCCAGAGGAGTGGGTGACACAGTGGGACCAGCACTGCCAGAGTCCCAGGTGCCCCCTGGGGAGGAACTGCAGCAGATGGTAGCCTGACCCCATGGCACAGGGAGCCGTTGGCAACGCACTGGCGTTCACCCCTGCTCGCTGGCCAGAGGAAACAGATCCCCAATGATTTACTGCAGCACCCAAGTTTACTCTGGAGGGGCAAATGCACAGCTGGAAACAATTCCAGCGACAGCCGGGCACGCTGTCCTGCTCTCCCCATGGCCCCAGTGGGATCGAAGCTGCTGGCACAAAGGGAACCAAGGTGGGAGGGAAAAGCAGCCTCTCCTTTGTGATCAGGATGTAGTTCCCACTCTCTCCTCCCCATTCAAACCTGTATTCTTGCTCAGCTGCTGGCTGGCGAGTGGCACCCTTGGAACACCAGCTGGGCATGCCCGAATTTGCTAGGAGCCCACTGGAGATGCTGCGCTCCTCTTCCGCAGCTCCCTTTGCCAGCCCAGGGGACAAAGGCTTAGAGGAGGAGACAGACCAGTCCCTTCCTGGCATCAGTCACAGCAGATCCTTCAGCCCAGCCAAGCTGCATTTCCTTCCCATCCCAACCAACTTCCATGTTTTCCTCCTCTGCTCCTTCTGCAGAAAAGATTTTCCCTGTCCAGGCCCAGCTCCTGCAACAACATCCCTCACTGCACGCAAAAAAGCCTGTGTGCCCAGCACCGTCGCAGGACAAGGCCACACTGTCAGCACCCCTGAAGCACCAGGGAGCTGGAAGCTGGGCAGCAGATGGGACAGCAGAGACCCTGGGCTGGTGATGGACCTGCCCCTCTGGTGGGGTCCCTCGCCCCAGGGCAGCCTGGCTAGAGGGCTCGCTGCAGCTTCCAAGCCTGCAGCTTGAAGGTGCCAGGGGAGACACAGCTCCCAGTGCAACCCACCCACGCTCACCACAGATGCACCCATTGCCAATGCACCTCGAGTGTCCCGCTGGCCCAGCCAATGAGGGGGTCATACCCCAGGGAGACTCCCCCAGCAGTAAATGCTGCATTCCCCACGCCATACGCAGGGCCAGGCCTGCCTGGCACAGGGGTGCAGCACGGAGGGGAAGAGGGTTGGAGAACCAGGCTTGAAGCCCTGACCAGGGTGGCCTTGCGCTGGGGCGGGGAACTGCTGTTGGGGAAACCTCATGGCTGTGGGTGCCTCCAGCTTGGTGGGGCAGGATACAGCCCTAGGGAGCAGAGCCTGCGGCCCCCCACGCGTTACCCTTCCGAAGCCCCCTTGGTGCAGCAACTCTCACTTCCTCTTGCAGCCGAGGGGCTGGGGTGCCTGGGGTTGGGGTTTCCTGGGTGAGGGCACGAGCACCTGCCCTCCATATCCTTCTCAGCCGAGGTTTCCACAGGGGTTTCTCTAGGAGAGGTGCTCGAGGGTTCCTGGCCTGTGGGGTTGCAGCCTTGGAGACCTCGCTGGTCCCAATGAACCCCGGATTTTCGGGGTGCTGGCAATGCCACGGCTCTCCAGCTGAGGCCACCGTGATGGCGAGGGGCCGGGACCCCTATCCCAGCCAGGAGGACGCAGATGACGGTGCTGCAGGGAGGCCTGTACAGAGCAGCTCGCTGGCAGCGAAAGCTCTTCCTATTCTGGGGAAGAGAAGCAGGGCTTTCCCCGCTGCCCTGGACGGCGGTGACTCAGGCCGCGGGCATCCCGCGCTGGATGCGGCCCGGGGGTCCCGGTGAGCTCCGTGGGGTCTCTGCAGGGATGAAGGCTCCACATCCTAGGCTGGACGTGGCCCGTCTCCCGGACCGGGCTTCCTGGGGTCCCTGCGGGGATGGGGGCTCCGCTCCTCAGCCCCCGCCGGTGCTTTCGCTTTGCCCCGCACCCCGCGCCGCGGGAGCCGCATCCCCTTGGCACCGCGCCCGCTGGACTTTGCGCCCCGCGACACCGCCTGGGCTGAGCCCCCGATCCCCGGGGCCGTCACCGGGACCCCTTCCCGCCCCGTCCGGGCGGCCCCGCCCCGCGCCCCTCCGAAACCCCGGACTCCGCTCCCGGAAGGTGCGGAGCCCCTGCCCGGCCGCAGCCCCGCGGTGACCGGAGGGACCCCCGGGCAGTCCCGCCCCGCCCGTCCCACGGTCCCGGTAACGACGGGGCCGAGCACCGGGAAAAAGACCCCGGCCCCGCCACGCCGCCCCCCGCCCGCCCCGGCCCCCACGCTCCGGTACCGGAACCCCCGCCCGTGGTGGCACCGGAGCCCCCGCCCCACGGGCCCGGGGAGCGCCGGGAGGGTCCCGGACTCCGCTCCAGGAGCCGTCCCGGTCCCGGTGCCGGTGCCGCCCCCGTTACCTGCGGAGCCGCAGCTGCGCGGGGCCGCGGAGCCCTCAGTCCATGTTGCGGGCGCGGCGGGGCCGGGAACCGCGGCTGCCCCGCTCCGGCGGAAGGCGCCGAGCGCCAGGAAGGGGGAGGAGACCGCGGCGGGGGGGTGCGCGGAACCCGACCGGCACCGATCCGCACCCATCCGCATCACCCACGGCCCCGCGCCCGCACTCTCCCGCACCGCCCCGGTCCTGGCCCGCGTCGCCCCTCCCCATACTAACCCTCAACCGGCCTGCGGTCCCGCACCAGCGCCGACACGCATCACTGGCATCGACCCGCACCCGGTCGGGGCTGCCGAGTCAGCGAGGGTCGGGGCTGCGGGGCCAGTGACAACGACCCGCACCTGCAGAGATCCGCACTGGCACGCACCGACACCGACCCGCACCACCAGAGCCGGCCCGCACCAGCACCGATCCGCGGGGGCCGGGGGACCCCTTGCCCCCCACGGGGCTCCTGACGCCCCCCCTGCACCCCGCGCCGCAGCGGGGGGGGGGGGACACCGGGCACGGCCGCACGGGAACCGCCAGGGGCGCTGCAAGCCCCACCGGTGCCAC
>JAUMJJ010000726.1:0-54654 GCA_033556795.1 Tapera naevia | reverse complement strand
GGAAAAAAAGGATTTTGGGGAAAATGAACCAGTTTAGGAAGAAAGAAGCTGATTATGGGGAAAATTAACCCAGTTTGGAGGGGATAACCCGTTTTTGATTAAACTGAACCCAGTTTTGAGGGAAAAAAAAATTTTTTGGGAAATAAGCCAGTAATTGGGGCTTCTCCAAAACAACCAGGTTTTGGAGAAAATGAACACAATTTGGTGGGGAAAACCCAATATTTAGGGAAATAAACCCAGTTTTGGTGGAAAAAAAACATATTTTGGGGAAAATGAACACAGTTTGGGGGAAAAAATGATTTTGGGGAAAATGAACCCAGTAATGGAGAAAAAATCCTGATTTTGGGGAAAATGAACCCAGTGTGGAGTGGAAATTGAAGATTTTGGGGAAAATGAAATCAGTTTGGAGGGGAAAACCTGATTTGTGTGAAAATGTACCCAGTTTTTGGGGGAGAAAAAGGATTTTGGGTAAAATGAACCCAGTGTGGAGTGGAAATAGAAGATTTTGGAGAAAATGAACACTGTTTGGAGGGGAACACCTGATTTTGGAGAAAAAGCATCCAGTTTTGGGGGGAAATAAGGATTTTGTGGAAAATGAATATAGTTTCGGAGGATAAAAACTATTTATGCAGAAAATGAACCCAGTTTGGGTAAAAAAACCCGTTTTTAAGGAAAATGAACCCAATTTTGGGGAAAAAAAATTATTTTTGGGAAAATGAACCCAGTAATTGGGTAAAAAACCCGATTTTTTTGGAAATGAACAGAGTTTGGGGGGGGGAAACAACTTGTAGGGAAATGAACCGAGTTTTGCTCGAAAAAAAACAACTTTGGGGAAAATCAACCCAGTTTGGGAGGGAAAAAAACGATTTTGGGGAAAATGAACCCAGTTTTGGGGAAAAAACCCGATTTTGGGGAAATGAACCCAGTAATGGGGAAAAAACCTGATTTTGGGGAAAATGAACACTGTTTGGAGGGGAAAACTTGATTTGTGTGGAAAATGCACCCAGTGTTTTGAAGAAAAAAAGGATTTTGGGGAAAATGAACCCAGTTTGGGGGGGGGGAAATATTTTTTGGAAATAAAGCCAGTAATTGGGTAAAAACCCCGGATTTTGGAGAAAAATGAACCCAGTCTGGTGGGGAAAACCCAATTTGTAGGGAAATAAACCCAGTTTTGTGGAAAAAATATATTTTGGGGAAAATGAACGCAGTAATGGGGAAAAATCCTGATTTTGGGGAAAATGAACCAAGTGCGGAGTGGAAATAGAATATTTTGAGGGAAATGAAATCAGTTTGGAGGGGACAACCTGATTTGTGTGAAAATGTACCCAGTTTTGGGGGGGGGGGAAGGATTTTCTGGAAAATGAACCTAGTTTTGGAGGAAAAAATCTGATTATGCGGAAAATGAACCCCTTTTGGGGGGAAAAATGATTTTGGGGGAAATGAACGCAGTAATTGGGTAAAAAACTCTAATTTGGGGGAAAATGGAACCAGTTTGGTAGGAAAACCAAATTTGTAGGGAAGTGAACCCATTTTTGGCGGAAAAAAACATATTTTGGGGAAAATGGACACAGTTTTGGGGGGAAAAAATGATTTTGGGGAAAATGAACCCAGTAATGGGGAAAAAAATGATTTTGGGGAAAATGAACCCAGTGTGGAATGGAAATAGAAGATTTTGGGAAAATGAAATCAGATAGGAGGGGAAAACCTGATTTTTGTGAAAATGAACTGAGTTTTGGGGAAAATAAGGATTTTATGTAAAATGAACTATTTTCGGAGGAAAAAAGCTGATTATGTGGAAAATGAACCCAGTTTTGCGGAAAAACCTGTTTTCAAGGAAAATGAACCCAGTTTTGGGGAAAAAAATGATTTTGGGGAAAATGAACCCAGTGATCGGGTAAAAAACCCGGATTTTGGGGAAAATGAACACAGTTTGTTGGGGAAAACCTAATATGTAGGGAAATAAACCCAGTTTTGGTGGAAAAAACATATTTGGGGAAAATGAACCCAGTTTTGGGGTAAAAAAATGATTTTTGGAAAAATTAACCCACTTTGTGAGAAAAACCCCTGATTTTGGAGAAAATGAACCCAGTAATGGGGAAAAATCCTGATTTTGGGGAAAATGAACCAAGTGCGGAGTGGAAATAGAAGGTTTTGAGGAAAATGAAATCAGTTTGGACGGGACAACCTGATTTGTGTGAAAATGTACCCAGTTTTGGGGGTTAATAGGGATTTTGCGGAAATGAACCTAGTTTCGGAGGAAAAATTCTGATTATATGGAAAATGAACACAGTTTTGGGGGAAAAAAACGTTTTTAAGGAAAATGAACCCAGTTTTTTGGGAAAAAATTATTTTGGGGAAAATGAACGCAGTAATTGGGTAAAAAAACCCGAATTTTCGGGAAATCAGCAGAGTGGGGGGGGGGAAGACTTGTAGAGAAATGAACCGACTTTTGCTGTAAAAAAAACGACTTTGGGGAAAATCAACCCAGTTTGGGAGGAAAAAATCCGATTTTGGGAAAATGAACACTGGAGGGGAAAAAAACCTGGTTTTGGGGAAAATGAACACTGGAGGGGAAAACTAGATTTGTGTGAAAATGCACCCAGTGTTTTGTGGAAAGAAAGGATTTTGGGGAAAATGAACCCAGTTTAGGAAGAAAGAAGCTGATTATGGGGAAAATTAACCCAGTTTGGAGGGGATAACCCGTTTTGATTAAAATGAACCCAGTTTTGAGGGAAAAAAAATTTTTTGGAAATAAAGCCAGTAATTGGGGCTTCTCCAAAACAACCAGGTTTTGGAGAAAATGAACACAATTTGGTGGGGAAAACCCAATATTTAGGGAAATAAACCCAGTTTTGGTGGAAAAAAAACATATTTTGGGGAAAATGAACACAGTTTTGGGGGAAAAAATGATTTTGGGGAAAATGAACCCAGTAATGGAGAAAAAATCCTGATTTTGGGGAAAATGAACCCAGTGTGGAGTGGAAATTGAAGATTTTGGGAAAATGAAATCAGTTTGGAGGGGAAAACCTGATTTGTGTGAAAATGTACCCAGTTTTTTGGGGGAGAAAAAGGATTTTGGGTAAAATGAACCCAGTGTGGAGTGGAAATAGAAGATTTTGGAGAAAATGAACACTGTTTGGAGGGGAACACCTGATTTTGGAGAAAAAGCATCCAGTTTTGGGGGAAATAAGGATTTTGTGGAAAATGAATATAGTTTCGGAGGATAAAAACTATTTATGCAGAAAATGAACCAGTTTTGGGTAAAAAAACCCGTTTTTAAGGAAAATGAACCCAATTTTGGGGAAAAAAATTATTTTTGGGAAAATGAACCCAGTAATCGGGTAAAAAACCCGATTTTTTTGGAAAATGAACAGAGTTTGGGGGGGGGAACCAACTTGTAAGGAAATGAACCGAGTTTTGCTCGAAAAAAAACAACTTTGGGGAAAATCAACCCAGTTTGGGAGGGAAAAAAACGATTTTGGGGAAAATGAACCCAGTTTTGGGGGAAAAAACCCGATTTTGGGGAAATGAACCCAGTAATGGGGAAAAAACCTGATTTTGGGGAAATGAACACTGTTTGGAGGGGAAAACTTGATTTGTGTGAAAATGCACCCAGTGTTTGAAGAAAAAAAGGATTTTGGGGAAAATGAACCCAGTTTGGGGGGGGGGAAATATTTTTTGGAAATAAAGCAGTAATTGGGTAAAAACCCCGGATTTTGGAGAAAAATGAACCCAGTCTGGTGGGGAAAACCCAATTTGTAGGGAAATAAACCCAGTTTTGTGGAAAAAATATATTTTGGGGAAAATGAACGCAGTAATGGGGAAAAATCCTGATTTT
The DNA here is from genome assembly GCA_033556795.1 of Tapera naevia. Taxonomy (NCBI): domain Eukaryota; kingdom Metazoa; phylum Chordata; class Aves; order Cuculiformes; family Neomorphidae; genus Tapera; species Tapera naevia. The sequence continues at coordinate 50,816 of JAUMJJ010000726.1, read as the reverse complement.
GGGGAAAATGAACCAAGTGCGGAGTGGAAATAGAATATTTTGAGGAAAATGAAATCAGTTTGGAGGGGACAACCTGATTTGTGTGAAAATGTACCCAGTTTTGGGGGGGGGGGAAGGATTTTCTGGAAAATGAACCTAGTTTTGGAGGAAAAAATCTGATTATGCGGAAAATGAACCCTTTTTGGGGGGAAAAATGATTTTGGGGGAAATGAACGCAGTAATTGGGTAAAAAACTCTAATTTGGGGGAAAATGGAACCAGTTTGGTAGGGAAAACCAAATTTGTAGGGAAGTGAACCCATTTTTGGCGGAAAAAACCATATTTTGGGGAAAATGGACACAGTTTTGGGGGAAAAAATGATTTTGGGGAAAATGAACCCAGTAATGGGAAAAAAATGATTTTGGGGAAAATGAACCCAGTGTGGAATGGAAATAGAAGATTTTGGGAAAATGAAATCAGATAGGAGGGGAAAACCTGATTTTTGTGAAAATGAACTGAGTTTTGGGGGGAAATAAGGATTTTATGTAAAATGAACCTATTTTCGGAGAAAAAAGCTGATTATGTGGAAAATGAACCCAGTTTTGCGGAAAAACCTGTTTTCAAGGAAAATGAACCCAGTTTTGGGGAAAAAAATGATTTGGGGAAAATGAACCCAGTGATCGGGTAAAAAACCCGGATTTTGGGGAAAATGAACACAGTTTGTTGGGGAAAACCTAATATGTAGGGAAATAAACCCAGTTTTGGTGGAAAAAACATATTTTGGGGAAAATGAACCCAGTTTTGGGGTAAAAAAATGATTTTGGAAAAATTAACCCACTTTGTGAGAAAAACCCCTGATTTTGGAGAAAATGAACCCAGTAATGGGGAAAAATCCTGATTTTGGGGAAAATGAACCAAGTGCGGAGTGGAAATAGAAGGTTTTGAGGAAAATGAAATCAGTTTGGACGGGACAACCTGATTTGTGTGAAAATGTACCCAGTTTTGGGGGTTAATAGGGATTTTGCGGAAAATGAACCTAGTTTCGGAGGAAAAATTCTGATTATATGGAAAATGAACACAGTTTTGGGGGAAAAAAACGTTTTTAAGGAAAATGAACCCAGTTTTTTGGGAAAAAATTATTTTGGGGAAAATGAACGCAGTAATTGGGTAAAAAAACCCGAATTTTGGGGAAAATCAGCAGAGTGGGGGGGGGGAGACTTGTAGAGAAATGAACCGACTTTTGCTGTAAAAAAACCGACTTTGGGGAAAATCAACCCAGTTTGGGAGGAAAAAATCCGATTTTGGGGAAAATGAACACTGGAGGGGAAAAAAACCTGGTTTTGGGAAAATGAACACTGGAGGGGAAAACTAGATTTGTGTGAAAATGCACCCAGTGTTTTGTGAAAGAAAGGATTTTGGGGAAAATGAACCCAGTTTAGGAAGAAAGAAGCTGATTATGGGAAAATTAACCCAGTTTGGAGGGGATAACCCGTTTTGATTAAAATGAACCCAGTTTTGAGGGAAAAAAATTTTTTGGGAAATAAAGCCAGTAATTGGGGCTTCTCCAAAACAACCAGGTTTTGGAGAAAATGAACACAATTTGGTGGGGAAAACCCAATATTTAGGGAAATAAACCCAGTTTTGGTGGAAAAAAAACATATTTTGGGGAAAATGAACACAGTTTTGGGGGAAAAAATGATTTTGGGGAAAATGAACCCAGTAATGGAGAAAAATCCTGATTTTGGGGAAAATGAACCCAGTGTGGAGTGGAAATTGAAGATTTTGGGGAAAATGAAATCAGTTTGGAGGGGAAAACCTGATTTGTGTGAAAATGTACCCAGTTTTTTGGGGGAGAAAAAGGATTTTGGGTAAAATGAACCCAGTGTGGAGTGGAAATAGAAGATTTGGAGAAAATGAACACTGTTTGGAGGGGAACACCTGATTTTGGAGAAAAAGCATCCAGTTTTGGGGGAAATAAGGATTTTGTGGAAAATGAATATAGTTTCGGAGGATAAAAACTATTTATGCAGAAAATGAACCCAGTTTTGGGTAAAAAAACCCGTTTTTAAGGAAAATGAACCCAATTTTGGGGAAAAAAAATTATTTTTGGGAAAATGAACCCAGTAATCGGGTAAAAACCCGATTTTTTTGGAAAATGAACAGAGTTTGGGGGGGGGAACCAACTTGTAAGGAAATGAACCGAGTTTTGCTCGAAAAAAAACAACTTTGGGGAAAATCAACCCAGTTTGGGAGGGAAAAAAACGATTTTGGGAAAATGAACCCAGTTTTGGGGGAAAAAACCCGATTTTGGGGAAATGAACCCAGTAATGGGGAAAAAACCTGATTTTGGGGAAAATGAACACTGTTTGGAGGGAAAACTTGATTTGTGTGAAAATGCACCCAGTGTTTTGAAGAAAAAAGGATTTTGGGGAAAATGAACCCAGTTTGGGGGGGGGAAATATTTTTTGGAAATAAAGCCAGTAATTGGGTAAAAACCCCGGATTTTGGAGAAAAAATGAACCCAGTCTGGTGGGGAAAAACCCAATTTGTAGGGAAATAAACCCAGTTTTGTGGAAAAAATATATTTTGGGGAAAATGAACGCAGTAATGGGGAAAAATCCTGATTTTGGGGAAAATGAACCAAGTGCGGAGTGGAAATAGAATATTTTGAGGAAAATGAAATCAGTTTGGAGGGGACAACCTGATTTGTGTGAAAATGTACCCAGTTTTGGGGGGGGGGAAGGATTTTCTGGAAATGAACCTAGTTTTGGAGGAAAAAATCTGATTATGCGGAAAATGAACCCCTTTTGGGGGGAAAAATGATTTTGGGGGAAATGAACGCAGTAATTGGGTAAAAAACTCTAATTTGGGGGAAAATGGAACCAGTTTGGTAGGGAAAACCAAATTTGTAGGGAAGTGAACCCATTTTTGGCGGAAAAAACCATATTTTGGGGAAAATGGACACAGTTTTGGGGGGAAAAAATGATTTTGGGGAAAATGAACCCAGTAATGGGGAAAAAAATGATTTTGGGGAAAATGAACCCAGTGTGGAATGGAAATAGAAGATTTTGGGGAAAATGAAATCAGATAGGAGGGGAAAACCTGATTTTTGTGAAAATGAACTGAGTTTTGGGGGGAAATAAGGATTTTATGTAAAATGAACCTATTTTCGGAGGAAAAAAGCTGATTATGTGGAAAATGAACCCAGTTTTGCGGAAAAACCTGTTTTCAAGGAAAATGAACCCAGTTTTGGGGAAAAAAATGATTTTGGGGAAAATGAACCCAGTGATCGGGTAAAAAACCCGGATTTTGGGAAAATGAACACAGTTTGTTGGGGAAAACCTAATATGTAGGGAAATAAACCCAGTTTTGGTGGAAAAAACATATTTTGGGGAAAATGAACCCAGTTTTGGGGTAAAAAAATGATTTTGGAAAAATTAACCCACTTTGTGAGAAAAACCCCTGATTTTGGAGAAAATGAACCCAGTAATGGGGAAAAATCCTGATTTTGGGGAAAATGAACCAAGTGCGGAGTGGAAATAGAAGGTTTTGAGGAAAATGAAATCAGTTTGGACGGGACAACCTGATTTGTGTGAAAATGTACCCAGTTTTGGGGTTAATAGGGATTTTGCGGAAAATGAACCTAGTTTCGGAGGAAAAATTCTGATTATATGGAAAATGAACACAGTTTTGGGGGAAAAAAACGTTTTTAAGGAAAATGAACCCAGTTTTTTGGGAAAAAATTATTTTGGGGAAAATGAACGCAGTAATTGGGTAAAAAAACCCGAATTTTGGGGAAAATCAGCAGAGTGGGGGGGGGGAGACTTGTAGAGAAATGAACCGACTTTTGCTGTAAAAAAACCGACTTTGGGGAAAATCAACCCAGTTTGGGAGGAAAAAATCCGATTTTGGGGAAAATGAACACTGGAGGGGAAAAAAACCTGGTTTTGGGGAAAATGAACACTGGAGGGGAAAACTAGATTTGTGTGAAAATGCACCCAGTGTTTTGTGGAAAAAAAGGATTTTGGGAAAATGAACCAGTTTAGGAAGAAAGAAGCTGATTATGGGGAAAATTAACCCAGTTTGGAGGGGATAACCCGTTTTTGATTAAAATGAACCCAGTTTTGAGGGAAAAAAAATTTTTTGGGAAATAAAGCCAGTAATTGGGGCTTCTCCAAAACAACCAGGTTTTGGAGAAAATGAACACAATTTGGTGGGGAAAACCCAATATTTAGGGAAATAAACCCAGTTTTGGTGGAAAAAAAACATATTTTGGGGAAAATGAACACAGTTTTGGGGGAAAAAATGATTTTGGGGAAAATGAACCCAGTAATGGAGAAAAAATCCTGATTTTGGGGAAAATGAACCCAGTGTGGAGTGGAAATTGAAGATTTTGGGGAAAATGAAATCAGTTTGGAGGGGAAAACCTGATTTGTGTGAAAATGTACCCAGTTTTTGGGGGAGAAAAAGGATTTTGGGTAAAATGAACCCAGTGTGGAGTGGAAATAGAAGATTTTGGAGAAAATGAACACTGTTTGGAGGGGAACACCTGATTTTGGAGAAAAAGCATCCAGTTTTGGGGGGAAATAAGGATTTTGTGGAAAATGAATATAGTTTCGGAGGATAAAAACTATTTATGCAGAAAATGAACCCAGTTTTGGGTAAAAAACCCGTTTTTAAGGAAAATGAACCCAATTTTGGGGAAAAAAAATTATTTTTGGGAAAATGAACCCAGTAATTGGGTAAAAAACCCGAATTTTGGGGAAAATGAACCCCGTTTGGGAGGAAAAAAACCCGATTATGGGAAAAATGAACCCAGTTTTGGGGAAAAAATTATTTTGAGGAAAATGAAATCAGTTTTGGGAAAAAAATTATTTTGGGGAAAATGAACCCAGTAATGGGGAAAAAACCTGATTTTGGGGAAAATGAACCCAGTTTTGGGGGAAAACCCCGGATTTGGGGAAAATGAACCCAGTTTTGGGGGAAAAAATGATTTTGGGGAAAATGAACCCAGTGTTTCAGAGGAAATAGAAGATTTTGGGGAAAAATAATCAAAAATTCACCAAAAATTACACCAAAAATTTCACCAAAATCATTATTTCCCTCCCAAAACTGGATTCATTTCCCCCAAAATCAGATTTTTTCCTCCCAAACCGGGTTCATTTTCCCCAAAATCCTATTTTTCCCCCAAAACTGGGTGCATATTCACACAAATCAGGTTTTCCCCTCCTAAAACGGTTCATTTTCCACAAAAGCTTCTATTTCCACTCCACACTGGGTTCATTTTCCCCATAATCAGGGTTTATTCCCAATTACTGTGTTCACTTTCTCAAAAATACTTTTACCCCCCCCCCTCAAAAATGGGTTAATTTATCTCAAAAACTAACCCCTTGATTTTAAAGAATCCTGGAATTTCCTTCCATGAATAGCTGCCAGAAGGGAAAGCTTTTTACCGGCAGGGTATTCCTCTCTCGAAGGCTTACAAATACAGGCAGAGAGAGGATCTGCTCCTGCTTTCTTGAGCAGCCTTCACAGTGTTTCCCCGGCTTTCACACCACATTCCGGCTGCAAACATTACGTTGGTCCGGAGACAGCGCCTTCTCTTGCCGGCTGGCTCTCTAAACTGAAACCGCTCAGAAAGCTGTCTCTGGCCGCGGTTCCACAGACATCTCGGCTGTCTGCTCCTTGCCGCTCTGAGGAGCAGTCATTTCAGATATCTAGCATCACATCACAGCGCATGCAGATGAGTCTAAAATCTTTCTCTCTTAGAAACTTGCTATTTATGAAAACAGTTTTAGCATGACTTTTCATCTTCTAACAATGTAATTAAAGGGAATATTATCAGATGATCTGCTCGTGCTTCAAGGACGAGGGATCCCTGTTTTCCAGTGTAGTCTCATCAGCCTCTGTAAACTCTTTCTACAGAAACAGCAGGCAGGGAATCCACAGCACATTCTCTGAACGGCACGGTTTTGTGTTTCTCCAAAGGAGAGCAGAAACTAACCCCTTGATTTTAAAGAATCACAGAATGTTCTCCCATGAATCGCTGCTAGAAGAGAAAGCATTTTAGCGGCAGGCTATTCCTCTCTCGAAGGCTGACAAATACAGGCAAACAGTCGAGCTGCTTTTGCTTTCTTGCGCAGCCTTCACAGTGTAGCCCCGGCTTTCACAGTAGGCTTCAGCTGCAAACATTAAGTTGTTCGGGAGACAGTGCCTTCTCTTACCGGCTAGCTCTCTAAACTGAAGTCGGTCGGAAAGCTGCCTCTCGCCGCGGTTCTACAGACATCCCGGCGGTCTGCTGCTTGCCTCCCTGACGAACAGTCTTTTCGATTTCTAGCAGCATATTAAAGCGCGTCCACAGCAGTCTAAAATCTTGCCTCCTACCCACCCCCGAATTTTCTATTTTGGAAATGTTTTAGCATGACATCTAATCTCCTAACAATGTATTTAAAAGACAAATAATCGGATGATCTGTTCGTGTTCAAGGACGTGAGATGCCTTTTTTCCTGTCCATTCCCTTCAGCCTCTGCAAACTGTTTCTGCTGAAACTTGTTACAACAGCCGGCAGCGAATTCATACACATTCTCTGAACTGCAAGGTTTTGTTTTTCCTCCAAGGGAGTGCAGAAACTAACCCTTTGAATTTAAAGAATCTTGGAATTTCCTTCCATGAATAGCTGCCAGAAGAGAAAGCTTTTTACCGGCAGGGTATTCCTCTCTCGAAGGCTTACAAATACAGGCAAAGTGAGGATCTGCTCCTGCTTTCTTGAGCAGCCTTCACAGTGTTTCCCCGGCTTTCACACCACATTCCGGCTGCAAACATTACGTTGGTCCGGAGACAGCGCCTTCTCTTGCCGGCTGGCTCTCTAAACTGAAACCGCTCAGAAAGCTGTCTCTGGCCGCGGTTTCACAGACATCTCGGCTGTTTGCTCCTTGCCGCTCTGAGGAGCAGTCATTTCAGATATCTAGCATCACATCACAGCGCATGCAGATGAGTCTAAAATCTTTCTCTCTTAGAAACTTGCTATTTATGAAAATTGTTTTAGCATGACTTTTCATCTTCTAACAATGTAATTAAAAGGAATATTATCAGATGATCTGCTCGTGCTTCAAGGACGAGGGATCCCTGTTTTCCAGTGTAGTCTCATCAGCCTCTGCAATCTCTTTCTACTGAAACAGCAGGCAGGGAATCCACAGCACATTCTCTGAACGGCACGGTTTTGTGTTTCTCCAAAGGAGAGCAGAAACTAACCCCTTGATTTTAAAGAATCACAGAATGTTCTTCCATGAATCGCTGCTAGAAGAGAAAGCATTTTAGCGGCAGGCTATTCCTCTCTCGAAGGCTGACAAATACAGGCAAACAGTCGAGCTGCTTTTGCTTTCTTGCGCAGCCTTCACAGTGTAGCCCCGGCTTTCACAGTAGGCTTCAGCTGCAAACATTACGTTGTTCGGGAGACAGTGCCTTCTCTTACCGGCTAGCTCTCTAAACTGAAGCCGGTCGGAAAGCTGCCTCTCGCCGCGGTTCTACAGACATCCCGGCGGTCTGCTGCTTGCCTCCCTGACGAACAGTCTTTTCCGATTTCTAGCAGCATATTAAAGCGCATCCACAGCAGTCTAAAATCTTGCCTCCTACCCACCCCGAATTTTCTATTTTGGAAATGTTTTAGCATGACATCTAATCTCCTAACAATGTATTTAAAAGACAAATAATCGGATGATCTGTTCGTGTTCAAGGACGAGAGATCCCTTTTTTCCTGTCCATTCCCTTCAGCCTCTGCAAACTGTTTCTGCTGAAACGTGTTACAACAGCCGGCAGCGAATTCACACACATTCTCTGAACTGCACGGTTTTGTTTTTCCTCCAAGGGAGAGCAGAAACTAACATCTTGATTTTAAAGAATCCTGGAATTTCCTTCCATGAATAGCTGCCAGAAGAGAAAGCTTTTTACCGGCAGGGTATTCCTCTCTCGAAAAAACCGATTATTTGGAAAATGAACAGAGTTTGGGGGTGGAAAACCCATTTTGTAGGGAAAGGAACACAGTTAAGTTGGAAAGAAACAGATTCTGTGGAAAATGAAATTGTAGGGAAATGAACCCAGTTTTGCTGGAATAAAACATATTTTGTGGAAAATGAGGTTTTTTTTCTCCCCTCGACTGGATTCATTTTCCCCAAAATCGGTTTTTTTTCCTCCCAAATTGGGTACATTTTCCCCAAAATCCTTTTTTTCCCACAAAAACTGGGTGCATTTTCACACAAATCAGGTTTTCCCCTCCAAACTGATTACATTTTCCAAAAATGGAGTAGAACCCTCTCTCCTCCCAGTAATCCTCCCCAGGAGGCTGAGGAATGCCATATTCCTCAGCAACAGGGTTAGGAGAGTGACCTGACTGGTGAGGAGGACTGGGAGCAGGTCTGCTCTCGTGGGGGTTATAGACCTCCCTTTCAAATGCCAACTTTCCAGCTGCCCCTTCAAAACAGGTTTGGGGAGTTGGAATTTGATGTTCCGGTGGAGGATAGTCTGACAGAGAGCTCACCTGAAGAGGCTGACCTCACATTGCCCATCAGACGGGTCAGGACCTCAAATAAGAAAAAGAAAAGGAGGGTCATTGTGGTGGGAGACTCCCTTCTGAAAGGGACGGAGGGCCCTATTTGTAGGATGGACCCAACTCATCGGGAAGTCTGCTGCCTTCCCCAAGCCCGGGTACACGACATCACCAAGAGACTGCCGGACCTAATTAAACCCTCAGATTATTACCCGCTTCTGGTGATCCAGGCTAGCGGTGATGAGCTAGTGAAAAGAGGGTCAAGGGTGGTTAAAAAGGAACTCCAGGAGCTGGGACGGTCGATAGATAAGGCAGGAGCACAGGTGGTGTTCTGTTCAGTTCCCCCGGTGGCAGGGATGGATACAGACAGGAATAAGAGAATATATGCAGTTAATAGATGGCTTAGGGGCTGGTGCCGGCAGAGGAATTTTGGGTTCTTTGATCATGGGGAAACCTTTATGGCACCTGGCCTGTTTGACCCCGATGGGTCTCGTCTAACTCCGAAGGGTAGGAGAATTCTAGCTCAGGAGCTGGCAGGGCTTGTTGAGAGGGCTTTAAACTAGGCATGATGGGGGTGGGGGGAGTTACTAGGCTCGCCAAAGATGTCCCCGTGGAGGATGAGCCATCCCAAAGGGGGTTGTCAGTAACCCAACTGAAGTGCATGTACACAAATGCACGCAGTATGGGAAACAAGCAGGAGGAGCTAGAAGTCCTGGTCCAGCGGGAGAGATATGATATAGTTGCCATCACGGAAACGTGGTGGAACGACTGTCATAACTGGAGTGCTGCCATGGAAGGCTACAGGCTCTTCAGGAGAGACAGGCGTGAAAAGAGGGGTGGAGGGGTGGCCCTCTACGCTAGGGAAACCCTGGATACTGTTGAAGTTGAGATCGGTGATGACCAGGTTGAGTGCCTATGGGTAAGAGTCAGAGGGGCAGTCAGGTCGGACCTCCTGGTTGGAGTGTGCTACAGACCGCCTGACCAGGAGGAGGATTTGGATCTTCTGTTGTTTAAACAGCTGGAGGCTGCCTCTAGATCGGCTGCCCTTATTCTTTTAGGAGACTTTAACCTTCCAGATATCTGCTGGAAACTTAATACTGCTGAGAGGAGGCAGTCCAGGAGGTTTTTAGAGTGTATTGAGGACTGCTTTTTGTCACAGCTGGTGAGTGAGCCCACCAGGGGTGAGGCTCTACTTGACTTGCTGTTTACAAACAAAGATGGGTTGGTGAGTGATGTTGTTGTCGGAGGATGTCTAGGGTCTAGTGATCATGAAATAATTGAGTTCTCTCTGAACAATGTAATAGGAAAAGTCAGGAACAGAACATCAATGCTGGACTTCCGGCGGGCAGATTTTGGATTATTTAAGGAACTGGTCAGGAAAGTACCCTGGGAAATAGCTCTTAGTGGCAAGGGGGTCCAGGAAGCTTGGATATACTTCAAGAATGAAGTTTTGCAGGCGCAGGAGCGGGCTGTCCCTGTGTGTTGTAAGAAGAGTCGTAGGGGCAGACGACCGCCCTGGATGAGTGGGGAACTTCTGAAGGAACTAAGTAAGAAAAAGAGGATGTATCATCGTTGGAAGGAAGGGGAGGTATGTCAGGTCATGTTCAAGGATGTTGTTAAGTCGTGTAGGAGAAAAATCAGGGAAGCAAAAGCCCAGCTGGAGCTCAAATTGGCCACTTCTGTTAAGGACAATAAGAAGAGTTTTTATAAATATATCAATGGCAGAAAGAAGGGCGGAAGCGACCTCCACTCCTTGTTGGATGTGGAGGGAAATATAGTAACCAGAGATGCAGAGAAGGCTGAGGTACTTAATGCCTTCTTTGCTTCAGTTTTTAACAACAAGGATGTCAGCTCGCTTGACAGTTGGCCCTCTGAAGTGGTTGATGGGGGCAGGGTGAAATATGGCCCTCCTGCAATCCATGAGGAGGAGGTTAGAGACCTGCTGAGCCGCTTGGACCCTCATAAGTCTATGGGGCCGGATGGGATCCATCCTAGGGTGCTGAGAGAGCTGGCGGATGAGCTTGCTAAGCCGCTCTCCATCATCTTTCAGCAGTCCTGGCTCACTGGAGAGGTCCCGGAAGACTGGAAGTTGGCCAATGTGACGCCCATCTACAAGAAGGGCCGTAAGGATGATCCAGGTAATTACAGACCTGTCAGCCTGACCTCGGTCCCAGGTAAAATCATGGAGAAGATAATCCTGGGTGAAATCATGCACCACCTGCAGAACGGTCAAGAAATCAGGCCCAGCCAGCATGGGTTTAGGAGGGGTAGGTCCTGCCTGACCAACCTGATCTCCTTTTACGATCATGTGACTCGCCTGGTGGATGAGAGGAAGGCTGTGGATGTGGTATACTTGGATTTCAGTAAGGCCTTTGACACGGTCCCCCACAGTAGACTCCTAGGGAAGCTGGCAGCTCGTGGCCTAGATGGGAGCACTTTGTGCTGGGTTAGGAATTGGCTGGATGGCCGAGCCCAAAGAGTGATGGTAAATGGTGTTTCATCCAGTTGGCGGCCGGTCACCAGTGGTGTCCCCCAGGGATCGGTATTGGGCCCCGTCCTGTTTAATATCTTTATTGACGATTTGGATGAGGGGATTGAGTCCATCATCAGCAAATTTGCAGATGATACCAAGCTGGGAGGAAGAGTTGATCTGCTAGAGAGTAGGATGGCCCTGCAGAGGGACCTGGACAGATTGGAGAGCTGGGCCGATTCTAATGGGATGATGTTTAATAAGTCCAAATGTCGGGTACTTCATTTTGGACACAACAATCCCATGCAGAGCTACAGACTGGGGACAGAGTGGCTAGAGAGTAGTCAGGTAGAAAAGGACCTGGGAGTGCTGGTGGACAGGAAGCTCAACATGAGCCAGCAGTGTGCCCAGGTGGCCAAGAAGGCTAATGGAATCCTGGCCTGCATCAGGAATAGTGTAGTAAGCAGGACCAGAGAAGTTATTGTCCCCCTGTACTCGGCACTGGTCAGGCCTCACCTTGAATATTGTGTCCAGTTCTGGGCCCCTCAGTATGGGAAAGATGTTAGGATACTGGAATGTGTTCAGAGGAGGGCAACGAAGATGGTGAGGGGGCTGGAGCACAAGCCCTATGAGGAGCGACTGAGGGAATTGGGGCTGTTTAGCCTGGAGAAGAGGAGGCTCAGGGGAGACCTCATTGCTCTCTACAACTACCTAAAAGGAGGTTGTAGTCGGGCAGGGGTTGGTCTCTTCTCTCAGGTGACCAGTGGCAGAACCAGAGGGCATGGACTTAAGCTTCGTCAGGGAAAGTTTAGACTTGATGTGAGGAAAAAATTCTTCACTGAAAGGGTGATTGGCCATTGGAATGGGCTGCCCAGGAAGGTGGTGGAGTCACCTACCCTGGAGGTGTTTAAAGGGAGACTGGATGAGGCACTGAGTGCCATGGTCTAGATGATGGTTGGTGTTAGTGTTAGGTTATAGGTTGGACTTGATGATCTCAGAGGTCCTTTCCAACCTTATGATACTGTGATACTGTGATACTGTGATACTGTGAAAAATCTTCTATTTCCACTCCACACTGGGTTTATTTTCCCCAAAATCATTTTTTTCCCCATTACTGGATTCATTTCCCCAAAATCGTTTTTTTTCCACCAAAACTGAGTTCATTTTCCCGAAATCGTTTCCCCCCCTCCCCCCCCCCCAAAAAAAACTGGCTGCATTTTCACACAAATGAGATTTTCCCCTCCAAACTGATTTCATTTTCCCCCAAATCCGGGTTTATTTCCCAATTACTGGGTTCATTTCCCCAAAATAATTTTTTCCCAAAGCACTCTTCATTTTCCCCAAAATCGATTTTTTTCCACCAAAACAGAGACCATTTACCTACAAGTTGGGTTTTCTCCCCAAACTGTGTTCATTTTCCCCCAAATTAGGGTTTTTTACAAAATTTTACAAAATTACTGGTTTAATTTTCCCCAAAATCACTTCGCCCCCCCCCCCCCCAAACTGGATGCATTTTCATACAAATCAGGTTTTTTCCCCCCCAAAGTGGGTTAATTTTCACCATAATCAGCTTCTTTCCTCCCAAACTCGGTTCATTTCCCTTCAAGTTGGTTTCCTCCGCCCAAAACTTTGTTCATTTTCCCCAAAATTCGAATTTTTTAACCCAATTACTGGGTTCATTTTCCCAAAATATTTTTTTTTTCCCCAAAACTGGGTTCATTTTCCTTAAAAACGGGTTTTTCTGCCAAAACTGGGTTCATTTTCCGCATAATCAGCATTTTTCCTCTGAAACTAGGTTCATTTTCCACAAAATCCTTATTTCCCCCCAAAACTGGGTTTATTTTCACACAAATCAGGTTTTCCCCTCAAAACAGTATTCATTTTCCCCAAAATCTTCTATTTCCACTCCACACTTGGTTCATTTTCCCCAAAAACAGATTTTTCCCCCAAAACTGGGTCCATTTTCCCTAAATTCGGGTTTTTTTCCACCAAAACTCGGTTCATTTCCCTAGAAGTTGGTTTTTCCCCCCCAAACTTTGTTCATTTTCCCCAAAATTCGGTTTTTTTACCCAATTACTGGGTTCGTTTTCTCCAAAATAATTGTTTTCCCCAAAACTGGGTTCATTTTCTGCATAATCAGTTTTTCCCTCTGAAACTGGGTTCATTTTCCACAAAATTCGGGAAATGAACTGAGTTTTGGTGGAAAAAAACTGACTTTGGGGAAAATGAACCCAGTTAGGGAGGAAAAAATCCGATTTTGGGGCAAATTACCCCAATTATGGGGAAAAAAAAAATAATTTTCGGGAAATTAACCCAGTAATTGGAAAACCCGGATTCTGGGGAAAATGAACACAGTTTGGGAGGAAAGAAGCTGATTATGGGGAAAATGAAACCAGTTTTGGGGGAAAAAAACATTTTTGGTGAAAATGAACCCAGTTTTGAAGGAAAAAAAAAGATTTTGGGGAAATAAAGCCAGTAACTGTTTCAAAAATCCATATGTTGGGGAAAATGAACACAATTTGGTGGGGAAAACCCGATATGTAGGGAAATAAACCCATTTTTGGTGGAAAAAACATATTTTGAGGAAAATGAACCCAGTTTTTTGGGGGAAAAAATTATTTTGGGGAAAATGAACCCAGTTTGGGAGGATAGAAGCTGATTATGGGGAAAATGAACCCAGTTTGGGGGGGAAAAAATATTTTGTGGAAATAAAGCCAGTAATTGGGTAAAAACCCCGGATTTTGGAGAAAAATGAACCCAGTCTGGTGGGGAAAACCCAATTTGTAGGGAAATAAACCCAGTTTTGTGGAAAAAAATATATTTTGGGGAAAATGAACGCAGTAATGGGGAAAAATCCTGATTTTGGGGAAAATGAACCAAGTGCGGAGTGGAAATAGAATATTTTGAGGAAAATGAAATCAGTTTGGAGGGGACAACCTGATTTGTGTGAAAATGTACCCAGTTTTGGGGGGGGGGGGGAAAGGATTTTCTGGAAAATGAACCTAGTTTTGGAGGAAAAAATCTGATTATGCGGAAAATGAACCCCTTTTGGGGGGAAAAATGATTTTGGGGGAAATGAACGCAGTAATTGGGTAAAAAACTCTAATTTGGGGGAAAATGGAACCAGTTTGGTAGGGAAAACCAAATTTGTAGGGAAGTGAACCCATTTTTGGTGGAAAAAAACATATTTTGGGGAAAATGGACACAGTTTTGGGGGGAAAAAATGATTTTGGGGAAAATGAACCCAGTAATGGGGAAAAAAATGATTTTGGGGAAAATGAACCCAGTGTGGAATGGAAATAGAAGATTTTGGGGAAAATGAAATCAGATAGGAGGGGAAAACCTGATTTTTGTGAAAATGAACTGAGTTTTGGGGGGAAATAAGGATTTTATGTAAAATGAACCTATTTTCGGAGGAAAAAAGCTGATTATGTGGAAAATGAACCCAGTTTTGCGGAAAAACCTGTTTTCAAGGAAAATGAACCCAGTTTTGGGGAAAAAAATGATTTTGGGGAAAATGAACCCAGTGATCGGGTAAAAAACCCGGATTTTGGGGAAAATGAACACAGTTTGTTGGGGAAAACCTAATATGTAGGGAAATGAACCCAGTTTTGGTGGAAAAAACATATTTTGGGGAAAATGAACCCAGTTTTGGGGTAAAAAAATGATTTTTGGAAAAATTAACCCACTTTGTGAGAAAAACCCCTGATTTTGGAGAAAATGAACCCAGTAATGGGGAAAAATCCTGATTTTGGGGAAAATGAACCAAGTGCGGAGTGGAAATAGAAGGTTTTGAGGAAAATGAAATCAGTTTGGACGGGACAACCTGATTTGTGTGAAAATGTACCCAGTTTTGGGGGTTAATAGGGATTTTGCGGAAAATGAACCTAGTTTCGGAGGAAAAATTCTGATTATATGGAAAATGAACACAGTTTTGGGGGAAAAAAACGTTTTTAAGGAAAATGAACCCAGTTTTTGGGGAAAAAATTATTTTGGGGAAAATGAACGCAGTAATTGGGTAAAAAAACCCGAATTTTGGGGAAAATCAGCAGAGTTGGGGGGGGGAAGACTTGTAGAGAAATGAACCGACTTTTGCTGTAAAAAAACCGACTTTGGGGAAAATCAACCCAGTTTGGGAGGAAAAAAATCCGATTTTGGGGAAAATGAACACTGGAGGGGAAAAAAACCTGGTTTTGGGGAAAATGAACACTGGAGGGGAAAACTAGATTTGTGTGAAAATGCACCCAGTGTTTTGTGGAAAAAAAGGATTTTGGGGAAAATGAACCCAGTTTAGGAAGAAAGAAGCTGATTATGGGGAAAATTAACCCAGTTTGGAGGGGATAACCCGTTTTTGATTAAAATGAACCCAGTTTTGAGGGAAAAAAAATTTTTTGGGAAATAAAGCCAGTAATTGGGGCTTCTCCAAAACAACCAGGTTTTGGAGAAAATGAACACAATTTGGTGGGGAAAACCCAATATTTAGGGAAATAAACCCAGTTTTGGTGGAAAAAAAACATATTTTGGGGAAAATGAACACAGTTTTGGGGGAAAAAATGATTTTGGGGAAAATGAACCCAGTAATGGAGAAAAAATCCTGATTTTGGGGAAAATGAACCCAGTGTGGAGTGGAAATTGAAGATTTTGGGGAAAATGAAATCAGTTTGGAGGGGAAAACCTGATTTGTGTGAAAATGTACCTAGTTTTTGGGGGAGAAAAAGGATTTTGGGTAAAATGAACCCAGTGTGGAGTGGAAATAGAAGATTTTGGAGAAAATGAACACTGTTTGGAGGGGAACACCTGATTTTGGAGAAAAAGCATCCAGTTTTGGGGGGAAATAAGGATTTTGTGGAAAATGAATATAGTTTCGGAGGATAAAAACTATTTATGCAGAAAATGAACCCAGTTTTGGGTAAAAAAACCCGTTTTTAAGGAAAATGAACCCAATTTTGGGGAAAAAAAATTATTTTTGGGAAAATGAACCCAGTAATCGGGTAAAAAACCCGATTTTTTTGGAAAATGAACAGAGTTTGGGGGGGGGAACCAACTTGTAGGGAAATGAACCGAGTTTTGCTCGAAAAAAAACAACTTTGGGGAAAATCAACCCAGTTTGGGAGGGAAAAAAACGATTTTGGGGAAAATGAACCCAGTTTTGGGGGAAAAAACCCGATTTTGGGGAAATGAACCCAGTAATGGGGAAAAAACCTGATTTTGGGGAAAATGAACACTGTTTGGAGGGGAAAACTTGATTTGTGTGAAAATGCACCCAGTGTTTTGAAGAAAAAAAGGATTTTGGGGAAAATGAACCCAGTTTGGGGGGGGGGAAATATTTTTTGGAAATAAAGCCAGTAATTGGGTAAAAACCCCGGATTTTGGAGAAAAATGAACCCAGTCTGGTGGGGAAAACCCAATTTGTAGGGAAATAAACCCAGTTTTGTGGAAAAAAATATATTTTGGGGAAAATGAACGCAGTAATGGGGAAAAATCCTGATTTTGGGGAAAATGAACCAAGTGCGGAGTGGAAATAGAATATTTTGAGGAAAATGAAATCAGTTTGGAGGGGACAACCTGATTTGTGTGAAAATGTACCCAGTTTTGGGGGGGGGGAAAGGATTTTCTGGAAAATGAACCTAGTTTTGGAGGAAAAAATCTGATTATGCGGAAAATGAACCCCTTTTGGGGGGAAAAATGATTTTGGGGGAAATGAACGCAGTAATTGGGTAAAAAACTCTAATTTGGGGGAAAATGGAACCAGTTTGGTAGGGAAAACCAAATTTGTAGGGAAGTGAACCCATTTTTGGTGGAAAAAAACATATTTTGGGGAAAATGGACACAGTTTTGGGGGGAAAAAATGATTTTGGGGAAAATGAACCCAGTAATGGGGAAAAAAATGATTTTGGGGAAAATGAACCCAGTGTGGAATGGAAATAGAAGATTTTGGGGAAAATGAAATCAGATAGGAGGGGAAAACCTGATTTTTGTGAAAATGAACTGAGTTTTGGGGGGAAATAAGGATTTTATGTAAAATGAACCTATTTTCGGAGGAAAAAAGCTGATTATGTGGAAAATGAACCCAGTTTTGCGGAAAAACCTGTTTTCAAGGAAAATGAACCCAGTTTTGGGGAAAAAAATGATTTTGGGGAAAATGAACCCAGTGATCGGGTAAAAAACCCGGATTTTGGGGAAAATGAACACAGTTTGTTGGGGAAAACCTAATATGTAGGGAAATGAACCCAGTTTTGGTGGAAAAAACATATTTTGGGGAAAATGAACCCAGTTTTGGGGTAAAAAAATGATTTTTGGAAAAATTAACCCACTTTGTGAGAAAAACCCCTGATTTTGGAGAAAATGAACCCAGTAATGGGGAAAAATCCTGATTTTGGGGAAAATGAACCAAGTGCGGAGTGGAAATAGAAGGTTTTGAGGAAAATGAAATCAGTTTGGACGGGACAACCTGATTTGTGTGAAAATGTACCCAGTTTTGGGGGTTAATAGGGATTTTGCGGAAAATGAACCTAGTTTCGGAGGAAAAATTCTGATTATATGGAAAATGAACACAGTTTTGGGGGAAAAAAACGTTTTTAAGGAAAATGAACCCAGTTTTTGGGGAAAAAATTATTTTGGGGAAAATGAACGCAGTAATTGGGTAAAAAAACCCGAATTTTGGGGAAAATCAGCAGAGTTGGGGGGGGGAAGACTTGTAGAGAAATGAACCGACTTTTGCTGTAAAAAAACCGACTTTGGGGAAAATCAACCCAGTTTGGGAGGAAAAAAATCCGATTTTGGGGAAAATGAACACTGGAGGGGAAAAAAACCTGGTTTTGGGGAAAATGAACACTGGAGGGGAAAACTAGATTTGTGTGAAAATGCACCCAGTGTTTTGTGGAAAAAAAGGATTTTGGGGAAAATGAACCCAGTTTAGGAAGAAAGAAGCTGATTATGGGGAAAATTAACCCAGTTTGGAGGGGATAACCCGTTTTTGATTAAAATGAACCCAGTTTTGAGGGAAAAAAAATTTTTTGGGAAATAAAGCCAGTAATTGGGGCTTCTCCAAAACAACCAGGTTTTGGAGAAAATGAACACAATTTGGTGGGGAAAACCCAATATTTAGGGAAATAAACCCAGTTTTGGTGGAAAAAAAACATATTTTGGGGAAAATGAACACAGTTTTGGGGAAAAAATGATTTTGGGGAAAATGAACCCAGTAATGGAGAAAAAATCCTGATTTTGGGGAAAATGAACCCAGTGTGGAGTGGAAATTGAAGATTTTGGGGAAAATGAAATCAGTTTGGAGGGGAAAACCTGATTTGTGTGAAAATGTACCCAGTTTTTGGGGAGAAAAAGGATTTTGGGTAAAATGAACCCAGTGTGGAGTGGAAATAGAAGATTTTGGAGAAAATGAACACTGTTTGGAGGGGAACACCTGGTTTTGGAGAAAAAGCATCCAGTTTTGGGGGGAAATAAGGATTTTGTGGAAAATGAATATAGTTTCGGAGGATAAAAACTATTTATGCAGAAAATGAACCCAGTTTTGGGTAAAAAACCCGTTTTTAAGGAAAATTAACCCAATTTTGGGGAAAAAAAATTATTTTTGGGAAAATGAACCCAGTAATTGGGTAAAAAACCCGAATTTTGGGGAAAATGAACCCCGTTTGGGAGGAAAAAAACCCGATTATGGGAAAAATGAACCCAGTTTTGGGGAAAAAATTATTTTGGGGAAAATGAAATCAGTTTTGGGAAAAAAATTATTTTGGGGAAAATGAACCCAGTAATGGGGGAAAAAACCTGATTTTGGGGAAAATGAACCCAGTGTTTCAGAGGAAATAGAAGATTTTGGGGAAAAAAAATCAAAAATTCACCAAAAATTACACCAAAAATTTCACCAAAATCATTATTTCCCTCCCAAAACTGGATTCATTTCCCCCAAAATCAGATTTTTTCCTCCCAAACCGGGTTCATTTTCCCCAAAATCCTATTTTTCCCCCAAAACTGGGTGCATATTCACACAAATCAGGTTTTCCCCTCCTAAAACGGTTCATTTTCCACAAAAGCTTTTTTTTCCACTCCACACTGGGTTCATTTTCCCCATAATCAGGGTTTATTCCCAATTACTGTGTTCACTTTCTCAAAAATACTTTTACCCCCCCCCCCCCCTCAAAAATGGGTTAATTTATCTCAAAAACTAACCCGTTGATTTTAAAGAATCCTGGAATTTCCTTCCATGAATAGCTGCCAGAAGAGAAAGCTTTTTTACCGGCAGGGTATTCCTCTCTCGAAGGCTAACAAATACAGGCAGAGAGAGGATCTGCACCTGCTTTCTTGAGCAGCCTTCACAGTGTTTCCCCGGCTTTCACACCACATTCCGGCTGCAAACATTACGTTGGTCCGGAGACAGCGCCTTCTCTTGCCGGCTGGCTCTCTAAACTGAAACCGCTCAGAAAGCTGTCTCTGGCCGCGGTTTCACAGACATCTCGGCTGTCTGCTCCTTGCCGCTCTGAGGAGCAGTCATTTCAGATATCTAGCATCACATCACAGCGCATGCAGATGAGTCTAAAATCTTTCTCTCTTAGAAACTTGCTATTTATGAAAACAGTTTTAGCATGACTTTTCATCTTCTAACAATGTAATTAAAGGGAATATTATCAGATGATCTGCTCGTGCTTCAAGGACGAGGGATCCCTGTTTTCCAGTGTAGTCTCATCAGCCTCTGCAAACTCTTTCTACTGAAACAGCAGGCAGGGAATCCACAGCACATTCTCTGAACGGCACGGTTTTGTGTTTCTCCAAAGGAGAGCAGAAACTAACCCCTTGATTTTAAAGAATCACAGAATGTTCTCCCATGAATCGCTGCTAGAAGAGAAAGCATTTTAGCGGCAGGCTATTCCTCTCTCGAAGACTGACAAATACAGGCAAACAGTCGAGCTGCTTTTGCTTTCTTGCGCAGCCTTCACAGTGTAGCCCCGGCTTTCACAGTAGGCTTCAGCTGCAAACATTACGTTGTTCGGGAGACAGTGCCTTCTCTTACCGGCTAGCTCTCTAAACTGAAGCCGGTCGGAAAGCTGCCTCTCGCCGCGGTTCTACAGACATCCCGGCGGTCTGCTGCTTGCCTCCCTGACGAACAGTCTTTTCCGATTTCTAGCAGCATATTAAAGCGCGTCCACAGCAGTCTAAAATCTTGCCTCCTACCCACCCCCGAATTTTCTATTTTGGAAATGTTTTAGCATGACATCTAATCTCCTAACAATGTATTTAAAAGACAAATAATCAGATGATCTGTTCGTGTTCAAGGACGAGAGATGCCTTTTTTCCTGTCCATTCCCTTCAGCCTCTGCAAACTGTTTCTGCTGAAACTTGTTACAACAGCCGGCAGCGAATTCACACACATTCTCTGAACTGCACGGTTTTGTTTTTCCTCCAAGGGAGAGCAGAAACTAACATCTTGATTTTAAAGAATCCTGGAATTTCCTTCCATGAATAGCTGCCAGAAGAGAAAGCTTTTTACCGGCAGGGTATTCCTCTCTCGAAAAAACCGATTATTTGGAAAATGAACAGAGTTTGAGGGGGGAAAACCCATTTTGTAGGGAAAGGAACACAGTTAAGTTGGAAAGAAACAGATTCTGTGGAAAATGAAATTGTAGGGAAATGAACCCAGTTTTGCTGGAATAAAACATATTTTGTGGAAAATGAGGTTTTTTTTCTCCCCCCGACTGGATTAATTTTCCCCAAAATCGGTTTTTTTTCCTCCCAAATTGGGTACATTTTCCCCAAAATCCTTTTTTTCCCACAAAAACTGGGTGCATTTTCACACAAATCAGGTTTTCCCCTCCAAACTGATTACATTTTCCAAAAATCTTCTATTTCCACTCCACACTGGGTTTATTTTCCCCAAAATCATTTTTTTCCCCATTACTGGATTCATTTCCCCAAAATCGTTTTTTTTCCACCAAAACTGAGTTCATTTTCCCGAAATCGTTTCCCCCCCTCCCCCCCCCCCAAAAAAAACTGGCTGCATTTTCACACAAATGAGATTTTCCCCTCCAAACTGATTTCATTTTCCCCCAAATCCGGGTTTATTTCCCAATTACTGGGTTCATTTCCCCAAAATAATTTTTTCCCAAAGCACTCTTCATTTTCCCCAAAATCGATTTTTTTCCACCAAAACAGAGACCATTTACCTACAATTTGGATTTTCTCCCCAAACTGTGTTCATTTTCCCCCAATTTAGGGTTTTTTACAAAATTTTACAAAATTACTGGTTTAATTTTCCCCAAAATCACTTCGCCCCCCCCCCCCCCCCCCAAACTGGATGCATTTTCATACAAATCAGGTTTTTTCCCCCCCAAAGTGGGTTAATTTTCACCATAATCAGCTTCTTTCCTCCCAAACTCGGTTCATTTCCCTTCAAGTTGGTTTCCTCCGCCCAAAACTTTGTTCATTTTCCCCAAAATTCGAATTTTTTAACCCAATTACTGGGTTCATTTTCCCAAAATATTTTTTTCCCCCAAAACTGGGTTCATTTTCCTTAAAAACGGGTTTTTCTGCCAAAACTGGGTTCATTTTCCGCATAATCAGCATTTTTCCTCCGAAACTAGGTTCATTTTCCACAAAATCCTTATTTCCCCCCAAAACTGGGTTTATTTTCACACAAATCAGGTTTTCCCCTCAAAACAGTATTCATTTTCCCCAAAATCTTCTATTTCCACTCCACACTTGGTTCATTTTCCCCAAAAACAGATTTTTCCCCCAAAACTGGGTCCATTTTCCCTAAATTCGGGTTTTTTTCCACCAAAACTCGGTTCATTTCCCTAGAAGTTGGTTTTTCCCCCCCAAACTTTGTTCATTTTCCCCAAAATTCGGTTTTTTTACCCAATTACTGGGTTCGTTTTCTCCAAAATAATTGTTTTCCCCAAAACTGGGTTCATTTTCTGCATAATCAGTTTTTCCCTCTGAAACTGGGTTCATTTTCCACAAAATTCGGGAAATGAACTGAGTTTTGGTGGAAAAAAACTGACTTTGGGGAAAATGAACCCAGTTAGGGAGGAAAAAATCCGATTTTGGGGCAAATTACCCCAATTATGGGGAAAAAAAAAATAATTTTCGGGAAATTAACCCAGTAATTGGAAAACCCGGATTCTGGGGAAAATGAACACAGTTTGGGAGGAAAGAAGCTGATTATGGGGAAAATGAAACCAGTTTTGAGGGAAAAAAACATTTTTGGTGAAAATGAACCCAGTTTTGAAGGAAAAAAAAAGATTTTGGGGAAATAAAGCCAGTAACTGGTTCAAAAATCCATATGTTGGGGAAAATGAACACAATTTGGTGGGGAAAACCCGATATGTAGGGAAATAAACCCATTTTTGGTGGAAAAAACATATTTTGAGGAAAATGAACCCAGTTTTTTTGGGGAAAAAATTATTTTGGGGAAAATGAACCCAGTTTGGGAGGATAGAAGCTGATTATGGGGAAAATGAACCCAGTTTGGGGGGGAAAAAATATTTTGTGGAAATAAAGCCAGTAATTGGGTAAAAACCCCGGATTTTGGAGAAAAATGAACCCAGTCTGGTGGGGAAAACCCAATTTGTAGGGAAATAAACCCAGTTTTGTGGAAAAAAAATATATTTTGGGGAAAATGAACGCAGTAATGGGGAAAAATCCTGATTTTGGGGAAAATGAACCAAGTGCGGAGTGGAAATAGAATATTTTGAGGAAAATGAAATCAGTTTGGAGGGGACAACCTGATTTGTGTGAAAATGTACCCAGTTTTGGGGGGGGGGAAAGGATTTTCTGGAAAATGAACCTAGTTTTGGAGGAAAAAATCTGATTATGCGGAAAATGAACCCCTTTTGGGGGGAAAAATGATTTTGGGGGAAATGAACGCAGTAATTGGGTAAAAAACTCTAATTTGGGGGAAAATGGAACCAGTTTGGTAGGGAAAACCAAATTTGTAGGGAAGTGAACCCATTTTTGGTGGAAAAAACCATATTTTGGGGAAAATGGACACAGTTTTGGGGGGAAAAAATGATTTTGGGGAAAATGAACCCAGTAATGGGGAAAAAAATGATTTTGGGGAAAATGAACCCAGTGTGGAATGGAAATAGAAGATTTTGGGGAAAATGAAATCAGATAGGAGGGGAAAACCTGATTTTTGTGAAAATGAACTGAGTTTTGGGGGGAAATAAGGATTTTATGTAAAATGAACCTATTTTCGGAGGAAAAAAGCTGATTATGTGGAAAATGAACCCAGTTTTGCGGAAAAACCTGTTTTCAAGGAAAATGAACCCAGTTTTGGGGAAAAAAATGATTTTGGGGAAAATGAACCCAGTGATCGGGTAAAAAACCCGGATTTTGGGGAAAATGAACACAGTTTGTTGGGGAAAACCTAATATGTAGGGAAATGAACCCAGTTTTGGTGGAAAAAACATATTTTGGGGAAAATGAACCCAGTTTTGGGGTAAAAAAATGATTTTTGGAAAAATTAACCCACTTTGTGAGAAAAACCCCTGATTTTGGAGAAAATGAACCCAGTAATGGGGAAAAATCCTGATTTTGGGGAAAATGAACCAAGTGCGGAGTGGAAATAGAAGGTTTTGAGGAAAATGAAATCAGTTTGGACGGGACAACCTGATTTGTGTGAAAATGTACCCAGTTTTGGGGGTTAATAGGGATTTTGCGGAAAATGAACCTAGTTTCGGAGGAAAAATTCTGATTATATGGAAAATGAACACAGTTTTGGGGGAAAAAAACGTTTTTAAGGAAAATGAACCCAGTTTTTGGGGAAAAAATTATTTTGGGGAAAATGAACGCAGTAATTGGGTAAAAAAACCCGAATTTTGGGGAAAATCAGCAGAGTTGGGGGGGGGAAGACTTGTAGAGAAATGAACCGACTTTTGCTGTAAAAAAACCGACTTTGGGGAAAATCAACCCAGTTTGGGAGGAAAAAAATCCGATTTTGGGGAAAATGAACACTGGAGGGGAAAAAAACCTGGTTTTGGGGAAAATGAACACTGGAGGGGAAAACTAGATTTGTGTGAAAATGCACCCAGTGTTTTGTGGAAAAAAAGGATTTTGGGGAAAATGAACCCAGTTTAGGAAGAAAGAAGCTGATTATGGGGAAAATTAACCCAGTTTGGAGGGGATAACCCGTTTTTGATTAAAATGAACCCAGTTTTGAGGGAAAAAAAATTTTTTGGGAAATAAAGCCAGTAATTGGGGCTTCTCCAAAACAACCAGGTTTTGGAGAAAATGAACACAATTTGGTGGGGAAAACCCAATATTTAGGGAAATAAACCCAGTTTTGGTGGAAAAAAAACATATTTTGGGGAAAATGAACACAGTTTTGGGGGAAAAAATGATTTTGGGGAAAATGAACCCAGTAATGGAGAAAAAATCCTGATTTTGGGGAAAATGAACCCAGTGTGGAGTGGAAATTGAAGATTTTGGGGAAAATGAAATCAGTTTGGAGGGGAAAACCTGATTTGTGTGAAAATGTACCTAGTTTTTGGGGGAGAAAAAGGATTTTGGGTAAAATGAACCCAGTGTGGAGTGGAAATAGAAGATTTTGGAGAAAATGAACACTGTTTGGAGGGGAACACCTGATTTTGGAGAAAAAGCATCCAGTTTTGGGGGGAAATAAGGATTTTGTGGAAAATGAATATAGTTTCGGAGGATAAAAACTATTTATGCAGAAAATGAACCCAGTTTTGGGTAAAAAAACCCGTTTTTAAGGAAAATGAACCCAATTTTGGGGAAAAAAAATTATTTTTGGGAAAATGAACCCAGTAATCGGGTAAAAAACCCGATTTTTTTGGAAAATGAACAGAGTTTGGGGGGGGAACCAACTTGTAGGGAAATGAACCGAGTTTTGCTCGAAAAAAAACAACTTTGGGGAAAATCAACCCAGTTTGGGAGGGAAAAAAACGATTTTGGGGAAAATGAACCCAGTTTTGGGGGAAAAAACCCGATTTTGGGGAAATGAACCCAGTAATGGGGAAAAAACCTGATTTTGGGGAAAATGAACACTGTTTGGAGGGGAAAACTTGATTTGTGTGAAAATGCACCCAGTGTTTTGAAGAAAAAAAGGATTTTGGGGAAAATGAACCCAGTTTGGGGGGGGGGAAATATTTTTTGGAAATAAAGCCAGTAATTGGGTAAAAACCACGGATTTTGGAGAAAAATGAACCCAGTCTGGTGGGGAAAACCCAATTTGTAGGGAAATAAACCCAGTTTTGTGGAAAAAATATATTTTGGGGAAAATGAACGCAGTAATGGGGAAAAATCCTGATTTTGGGGAAAATGAACCAAGTGCGGAGTGGAAATAGAATATTTTGAGGAAAATGAAATCAGTTTGGAGGGGACAACCTGATTTGTGTGAAAATGTACCCAGTTTTGGGGGGGGGGAAGGATTTTCTGGAAAATGAACCTAGTTTTGGAGGAAAAAATCTGATTATGCGGAAACTGAACCCCTTTTGGGGGGAAAAATGATTTTGGGGGAAATGAACGCAGTAATTGGGTAAAAAACTCTAATTTGGGGGAAAATGGAACCAGTTTGGTAGGGAAAACCAAATTTGTAGGGAAGTGAACCCATTTTTGGTGGAAAAAAACATATTTTGGGGAAAATGGACACAGTTTTGGGGGGAAAAAATGATTTTGGGGAAAATGAACCCAGTAATGGGGAAAAAAATGATTTTGGGGAAAATGAACCCAGTGTGGAATGGAAATAGAAGATTTTGGGGAAAATGAAATCAGATAGGAGGGGAAAACCTGATTTTTGTGAAAATGAACTGAGTTTTGGGGGGAAATAAGGATTTTATGTAAAATGAACCTATTTTCGGAGGAAAAAAGCTGATTATGTGGAAAATGAACCCAGTTTTGCGGAAAAACCTGTTTTCAAGGAAAATGAACCCAGTTTTGGGGAAAAAAATGATTTTGGGGAAAATGAACCCAGTGATCGGGTAAAAAACCCGGATTTTGGGGAAAATGAACACAGTTTGTTGGGGAAAACCTAATATGTAGGGAAATAAACCCAGTTTTGGTGGAAAAAACATATTTTGGGGAAAATGAACCCAGTTTTGGGGTAAAAAAATGATTTTTGGAAAAATTAACCCACTTTGTGAGAAAAACCCCTGATTTTGGAGAAAATGAACCCAGTAATGGGGAAAAATCCTGATTTTGGGGAAAATGAACCAAGTGCGGAGTGGAAATAGAAGGTTTTGAGGAAAATGAAATCAGTTTGGACGGGACAACCTGATTTGTGTGAAAATGTACCCAGTTTTGGGGGTTA
This sequence comes from Tapera naevia, assembly GCA_033556795.1. NCBI lineage: Eukaryota > Metazoa > Chordata > Aves > Cuculiformes > Neomorphidae > Tapera > Tapera naevia. The sequence goes on along the minus strand of JAUMJJ010000726.1, from coordinate 24,549 downwards.
ATAGGGATTTTGCGGAAAATGAACCTAGTTTCGGAGGAAAAATTCTGATTATATGGAAAATGAACACAGTTTTGGGGGAAAAAAAACGTTTTTAAGGAAAATGAACCCAGTTTTTGGGGAAAAAATTATTTTGGGGAAAATGAACGCAGTAATTGGGTAAAAAAAACCCGAATTTTGGGGAAAATCAGCAGAGTTGGGGGGGGGAAGACTTGTAGAGAAATGAACCGACTTTTGCTGTAAAAAAACCGACTTTGGGGAAAATCAACCCAGTTTGGGAGGAAAAAAATCCGATTTTGGGGAAAATGAACACTGGAGGGGAAAAAAACCTGGTTTTGGGGAAAATGAACACTGGAGGGGAAAACTAGATTTGTGTGAAAATGCACCCAGTGTTTTGTGGAAAAAAAGGATTTTGGGGAAAATGAACCCAGTTTAGGAAGAAAGAAGCTGATTATGGGGAAAATTAACCCAGTTTGGAGGGGATAACCCGTTTTTGATTAAAATGAACCCAGTTTTGAGGGAAAAAAAATTTTTTGGGAAATAAAGCCAGTAATTGGGGCTTCTCCAAAACAACCAGGTTTTGGAGAAAATGAACACAATTTGGTGGGGAAAACCCAATATTTAGGGAAATAAACCCAGTTTTGGTGGAAAAAAAACATATTTTGGGGAAAATGAACACAGTTTTGGGGGAAAAAATGATTTTGGGGAAAATGAACCCAGTAATGGAGAAAAAAATCCTGATTTTGGGGAAAATGAACCCAGTGTGGAGTGGAAATTGAAGATTTTGGGGAAAATGAAATCAGTTTGGAGGGGAAAACCTGATTTGTGTGAAAATGTACCCAGTTTTTGGGGGAGAAAAAGGATTTTGGGTAAAATGAACCCAGTGTGGAGTGGAAATAGAAGATTTTGGAGAAAATGAACACTGTTTGGAGGGGAACACCTGGTTTTGGAGAAAAAGCATCCAGTTTTGGGGGGAAATAAGGATTTTGTGGAAAATGAATATAGTTTCGGAGGATAAAAACTATTTATGCAGAAAATGAACCCAGTTTTGGGTAAAAAACCCGTTTTTAAGGAAAATGAACCCAATTTTGGGGAAAAAAATTATTTTTGGGAAAATGAACCCAGTAATTGGGTAAAAAACCCGAATTTTGGGGAAAATGAACCCCGTTTGGGAGGAAAAAAACCCGATTATGGGAAAAATGAACCCAGTTTTGGGGAAAAAATTATTTTGGGGAAAATGAAATCAGTTTTGGGAAAAAAATTATTTTGGGGAAAATGAACCCAGTAATGGGGGAAAAAACCTGATTTTGGGGAAAATGAACCCAGTGTTTCAGAGGAAATAGAAGATTTTGGGGAAAAAAATCAAAAATTCACCAAAAATTACACCAAAAATTTCACCAAAATCATTATTTCCCTCCTCCCAAAACTGGATTCATTTCCCCCAAAATCAGATTTTTTCCTCCCAAACCGGGTTCATTTTCCCCAAAATCCTATTTTCCCCCCAAAACTGGGTGCATATTCACACAAATCAGGTTTTCCCCTCCTAAAACGGTTCATTTTCCACAAAAGCTTTTTTTTCCACTCCACACTGGGTTCATTTTCCCCATAATCAGGGTTTATTCCCAATTACTGTGTTCACTTTCTCAAAAATACTTTTACCCCCCCCCCCCCCCAAAAATGGGTTAATTTATCTCAAAAACTAACCCCTTGATTTTAAAGAATCCTGGAATTTCCTTCCATGAATAGATGCCAGAAGAGAAAGCTTTTTTACCGGCAGGGTATTCCTCTCTCGAAGGCTAACAAATACAGGCAAAGAGAGGATCTGCACCTGCTTTCTTGAGCAGCCTTCACAGTGTTTCCCGGGCTTTCACACCACATTCCGGCTGCAAACATTACGTTGGTCCGGAGACAGCGCCTTCTCTTGCCGGCTGGCTCTCTAAACTGAAACCGCTCAGAAAGCTGTCTCTGGCGGCGGTTTCACAGACATCTCGGCTGTCTGCTCCTTGCCGCTCTGAGGAGCAGTCATTTCAGATATCTAGCATCACATCACAACGCATGCAGATGAGTCTAAAATCTTTCTCTCTTAGAAACTTGCTATTTATGAAAACAGTTTTAGCATGACTTTTCATCTTCTAACAATGTAATTATAGGGAATATTATCAGATGATCTGCTCATGCTTCAAGGACGAGGGATCCCTGTTTTCCAGTGTAGTCTCATCAGCCTCTGCAAACTCTTTCTACTGAAACAGCAGGCAGGGAATCCACAGCACATTCTCTGAACGGCACGGTTTTGTGTTTCTCCAAAGGAGAGCAGAAACTAACCCCTTGATTTTAAAGAATCACAGAATGTTCTCCCATGAATCGCTGCTAGAAGAGAAAGCATTTTAGCGGCAGGCTATTCCTCTCTCGAAGGCTGACAAATACAGGCAAACAGTCGAGCTGCTTTTGCTTTCTTGCGCAGCCTTCACAGTGTAGCCCTGGCTTTCACAGTAGGCTTCAGCTGCAAACATTACGTTGTTCGGGAGACAGTGCCTTCTCTTACCGGCTAGCTCTCTAAACTGAAGCCGGTCGGAAAGCTGCCTCTCGCCGCGGTTCTACAGACATCCCGGCGGTCTGCTGCTTGCCTCCCTGACGAACAGTCTTTTCCGATTTCTAGCAGCATATTAAAGCGCGTCCACAGCAGTCTAAAATCTTGCCTCCTACCCACCCCCGAATTTTCTATTTTGGAAATGTTTTAGCATGACATCTAATCTCCTAACAATGTATTTAAAAGACAAATAATCGGATGATCTGTTCGTGTTCAAGGACGAGAGATCCCTTTTTTCCTGTCCATTCCCTTCAGCCTCTGCAAACTGTTTCTGCTGAAACTTGTTACAACAGCCGGCAGCGAATTCACACACATTCTCTGAACTGCACGGTTTTGTTTTTCCTCCAAGGGAGTGCAGAAACTAACCCTTTGAATTTAAAGAATCCTGGAATTTCCTTCCATGAATAGCTGCCAGAAGAGAAAGCTTTTTACCGGCAGAGTATTCCTCTCTCGAAGGCTTACAAATACAGGCAAAGTGAGGATCTGCTCTTGCTTTCTTGAGCAGCCTTCACAGTGTTTCCCCGGCTTTCACACCACATTCCGGCTGCAAACATTACGTTGGTCCGGAGACAGCGCCTTCTCTTGCCGGCTGGCTCTCTAAACTGAAACCGCTCAGAAAGCTGTCTCTGGCCGCGGTTCCACAGACATCTCGGCTGTTTGCTCCTTGCCGCTCTGAGGAGCAGTCATTTCAGATATCTAGCATCACATCACAGCGCATGCAGATGAGTCTAAAATCTTTCTCTCTTAGAAACTTGCTATTTATGAAAATAGTTTTAGCATGACTTTTCATCTTCTAACAATGTAATTAAAGGGAATATTATCAGATGATCTGCTCGTGCTTCAAGGACGAGGGATCCCTGTTTTCCAGTGTAGTCTCATCAGCCTCTGTAAACTCTTTCTACTGAAACAGCAGGCAGGGAATCCACAGCACATTCTCTGAACGGCACGGTTTTGTGTTTCTCCAAAGGAGAGCAGAAACTAACCCCTTGATTTTAAAGAATCACAGAATGTTCTCCCATGAATCGCTGCTAGAAGAGAAAGCATTTTAGCGGCAGGCTATTCCTCTCTCGAAGGCTGACAAATACAGGCAAACAGTCGAGCTGCTTTTGCTTACTTGCGCAGCCTTCACAGTGTAGCCCCGGCTTTCACAGTAGGCTTCAGCTGCAAACATTACGTTGTTCGGGAGACAGTGCCTTCTCTTACCGGCTAGCTCTCTAAACTGAAGCCGGTCGGAAAGCTGCCTCTCGCCGCGGTTCTACAGACATCCCGGCGGTCTGCTGCTTGCCTCCCTGACGAACAGTCTTTTCCGATTTCTAGCAGCATATTAAAGCGCATCCACAGCAGTCTAAAATCTTGCCTCCTACCCACCCCCGAATTTTCTATTTTGGAAATGTTTTAGCATGACATCTAATCTCCTAACAATGTATTTAAAAGACAAATAATCGGATGATCTGTTCGTGTTCAAGGACGAGAGATCCCTTTTTTCCTGTCCATTCCCTTCAGCCTCTGCAAACTGTTTCTGCTGAAACGTGTTACAACAGCCGGCAGCGAATTCACACACATTCTCTGAACTGCACGGTTTTGTTTTTCCTCCAAGGGAGAGCAGAAACTAACATCTTGATTTTAAAGAATCCTGGAATTTCCTTCCATGAATAGCTGCCAGAAGAGAAAGCTTTTTACCGGCAGGGTATTCCTCTCTCGAAAAAACCGATTATTTGGAAAATGAACAGAGTTTGGGGGGGGGGAACCCATTTTGTAGGGAAAGGAACACAGTTAAGTTGGAAAGAAACAGATTCTGTGGAAAATGAAATTGTAGGGAAATGAACCCAGTTTTGCTGGAATAAAACATATTTTGTGGAAAATGAGGTTTTTTTTCTTACCCCGACTGGATTCATTTTCCCCAAAATCGGGTTTTTTTCCTCCCAAATTGGGTTCATTTTCCCCAAAATCCTTTTTTTCCCACAAAAATTGGGTGCATTTTCACACAAATCAGGTTTTCCCCTCCAAACTGATTACATTTTCCAAAAATCTTCTATTTCCACTCCACACTGGGTTTATTTTCCCCAAAATCATTTTTTTCCCCATTACTGGATTCATTTCCCCAAAATCGTTTTTTTTCCACCAAAACTGAGTTCATTTTCCCGAAATCGTTTCCCCCCCTCCCCCCCCCAAAAAAAAACTGGCTGCATTTTCACACAAATGAGATTTTCCCCTCCAAACTGATTTCATTTTCCCCCAAATCCGGGTTTATTTCCCAATTACTGGGTTCATTTCCCCAAAATAATTTTTTCCCAAAGCACTCTTCATTTTCCCCAAAATCGATTTTTTTCCACCAAAACAGAGACCATTTACCTACAAGTTGGGTTTTCTCCCCAAACTGTGTTCATTTTCCCCCAAATTAGGGTTTTTTTACAAAATTTTACAAAATTACTGGTTTAATTTTCCCCAAAATCACTTCGCCCCCCCCCCCCCCCCCCCCCAAACTGGATGCATTTTCATACAAATCAGGTTTTTTCCCCCCCAAAGTGGGTTAATTTTCACCATAATCAGCTTCTTTCCTCCCAAACTCGGTTCATTTCCCTTCAAGTTGGTTTCCTCCGCCCAAAACTTTGTTCATTTTCCCCAAAATTCGAATTTTTTAACCCAATTACTGGGTTCATTTTCCCAAAATATTTTTTTTCCCCAAAACTGGGTTCATTTTCCTTAAAAACGGGTTTTTCTGCCAAAACTGGGTTCATTTTCCGCATAATCAGCATTTTTCCTCCGAAACTAGGTTCATTTTCCACAAAATCCTTATTTCCCCCCAAAACTGGGTTTATTTTCACACAAATCAGGTTTTCCCCTCAAAACAGTATTCATTTTCCCCAAAATCTTCTATTTCCACTCCACACTTGGTTCATTTTCCCCAAAAACAGATTTTTCCCCCAAAACTGGGTCCATTTTCCCTAAATTCGGGTTTTTTTTCCACCAAAACTCGGTTCATTTCCCTAGAAGTTGGTTTTTCCCCCCCAAACTTTGTTCATTTTCCCCAAAATTCGGGTTTTTTACCCAATTACTGGGTTCGTTTTCTCCAAAATAATTGTTTTCCCCAAAACTGGGTTCATTTTCTGCATAATCAGTTTTTCCCTCTGAAACTGGGTTCATTTTCCACAAAATTCGGGAAATGAACTGAGTTTTGGTGGAAAAAAACTGACTTTGGGGAAAATGAACCCAGTTAGGGAGGAAAAAATCCGATTTTGGGGCAAATTACCCCAATTATGGGGGAAAAAAAAATAATTTTTGGGAAATTAACCCAGTAATTGGAAAACCCGGATTCTGGGGAAAATGAACACAGTTTGGGAGGAAAGAAGCTGATTATGGGGAAAATGAAACCAGTTTTGGGGGAAAAAAACATTTTTGGTGAAAATGAACCCAGTTTTGAAGGAAAAAAAAAGATTTTGGGGAAATAAAGCCAGTAACTGGTTCAAAAATCCATATGTTGGGGAAAATGAACACAATTTGGTGGGGAAAACCCGATATGTAGGGAAATAAACCCATTTTTGGTGGAAAAAACATATTTTGAGGAAAATGAACCCAGTTTTTTTGGGGAAAAAATTATTTTGGGGAAAATGAACCCAGTTTGGGAGGATAGAAGCTGATTATGGGGAAAATGAACCCAGTTTGGGGGGGAAAAAATATTTTGTGGAAATAAAGCCAGTAATTGGGTAAAAACCCCGGATTTTGGAGAAAAATGAACCCAGTCTGGTGGGGAAAACCCAATTTGTAGGGAAATAAACCCAGTTTTGTGGAAACAAATATATTTTGGGGAAAATGAACGCAGTAATGGGGAAAAATCCTGATTTTGGGGAAAATGAACCAAGTGCGGAGTGGAAATAGAATATTTTGAGGAAAATGAAATCAGTTTGGAGGGAACAACCTGATTTGTGTGAAAATGTACCCAGTTTTGGGGGGGGGGAAAGGATTTTCTGGAAAATGAACCTAGTTTTGGAGGAAAAAATCTGATTATGCGGAAAATGAACCCCTTTTGGGGGGAAAAATGATTTTGGGGGAAATGAACGCAGTAATTGGGTAAAAAACTCTAATTTGGGGGAAAATGGAACCAGTTTGGTAGGGAAAACCAAATTTGTAGGGAAGTGAACCCATTTTTGGTGGAAAAAACCATATTTTGGGGAAAATGGACACAGTTTTTTGGGGAAAAAATGATTTTGGGGAAAATGAACCCAGTAATGGGGAAAAAAATGATTTTGGGGAAAATGAACCCAGTGTGGAATGGAAATAGAAGATTTTGGGGAAAATGAAATCAGATAGGAGGGGAAAACCTGATTTTTGTGAAAATGAACTGAGTTTTGGGGGAAATAAGGATTTTATGTAAAATGAACCTATTTTCGGAGGAAAAAAGCTGATTATGTGGAAAATGAACCCAGTTTTGCGGAAAAACCTGTTTTCAAGGAAAATGAACCCAGTTTTGGGGAAAAAAATGATTTTGGGGAAAATGAACCCAGTGATCGGGTAAAAAACCTGGATTTTGGGGAAAATGAACACAGTTTGTTGGGGAAAACCTAATATGTAGGGAAATAAACCCAGTTTTGGTGGAAAAAACATATTTTGGGGAAAATGAACCCAGTTTTGGGGTAAAAAAATGATTTTTGGAAAAATTAACCCACTTTGTGAGAAAAACCCCTGATTTTGGAGAAAATGAACCCAGTAATGGGGAAAAATCCTGATTTTGGGGAAAATGAACCAAGTGCGGAGTGGAAATAGAAGGTTTTGAGGAAAATGAAATCAGTTTGGACGGGACAACCTGATTTGTGTGAAAATGTACCCAGTTTTGGGGGTTAATAGGGATTTTGCGGAAAATGAACCTAGTTTCGGAGGAAAAATTCTGATTATATGGAAAATGAACACAGTTTTGGGGGAAAAAAACGTTTTTAAGGAAAATGAACCCAGTTTTTGGGGAAAAAATTATTTTGGGGAAAATGAACGCAGTAATTGGGTAAAAAAACCGGAATTTTGGGGAAAATCAGCAGAGTTGGGGGGGGGAAGACTTGTAGAGAAATGAACCGACTTTTGCTGTAAAAAAAACGACTTTGGGGAAAATCAACCCAGTTTGGGAGGAAAAAATCCGATTTTGGGGAAAATGAACACTGGAGGGGAAAAAACCTGGTTTTGGGGAAAATGAACACTGGAGGGGAAAACTAGATTTGTGTGAAAATGCACCCAGTGTTTTGTGGAAAAAAAGGATTTTGGGGAAAATGAACCCAGTTTAGGAAGAAAGAAGCTGATTATGGGGAAAATTAACCCAGTTTGGAGGGGATAACCCGTTTTTGATTAAACTGAACCCAGTTTTGAGGGAAAAAAAAATTTTTTGGGAAATAAAGCCAGTAATTGGGGCTTCTCCAAAACAACCAGGTTTTGGAGAAAATGAACACAATTTGGTGGGGAAAACCCAATATTTAGGGAAATAAACCCAGTTTTGGTGGGAAAAAAACATATTTTGGGGAAAATGAACACAGTTTTGGGGGAAAAAATGATTTTGGGGAAAATGAACCCAGTAATGGAGAAAAAATCCTGATTTTGGGGAAAATGAACCCAGTGTGGAGTGGAAATTGAAGATTTTGGGGAAAATGAAATCAGTTTGGAGGGGAAAACCTGATTTGTGTGAAAATGTACCCAGTTTTTGGGGGAGAAAAAGGATTTTGGGTAAAATGAACCCAGTGTGGAGTGGAAATAGAAGATTTTGGAGAAAATGAACACTGTTTGGAGGGGAACACCTGATTTTGGAGAAAAAGCATCCAGTTTTGGGGGGAAATAAGGATTTTGTGGAAAATGAATATAGTTTCGGAGGATAAAAACTATTTATGCAGAAAATGAACCCAGTTTTGGGTAAAAAAACCCCGTTTTTAAGGAAAATGAACCCAATTTTGGGGAAAAAAAATTATTTTTGGGAAAATGAACCCAGTAATCGGGTAAAAAACCCGATTTTTTTGGAAAATGAACAGAGTTTGGGGGGGGGGAACCAACTTGTAGGGAAATGAACCGAGTTTTGCTCAAAAAAAAACAACTTTGGGGAAAATCAACCCAGTTTGGGAGGGAAAAAAACGATTTTGGGGAAAATGAACCCAGTTTTGGAGGAAAAAACCCGATTTTGGGGAAATGAACCCAGTAATGGGGAAAAAACCTGATTTTGGGGAAAATGAACACTGTTTGGAGGGGAAAACTTGATTTGTGTGAAAATGCACCCAGTGTTTTGAAGAAAAAAAGGATTTTGGGGAAAATGAACCCAGTTTGGGAGGATAGAAGCTGATTATGGGGAAAATGAACCCAGTTTGGGGGGGGGGGGAAATATTTTGTGGAAATAAAGCCAGTAATTGGGTAAAAACCCCGGATTTTGGAGAAAAATGAACCCAGTCTGGTGGGGAAAACCCAATTTGTAGGGAAATAAACCCAGTTTTGTTGAAAAAATATATTTTGGGGAAAATGAACGCAGTAATGGGGAAAAATCCTGATTTTGGGGAAAATGAACCAAGTGCGGAGTGGAAATAGAATATTTTGAGGAAAATGAAATCAGTTTGGAGGGAACAACCTGATTTGTGTGAAAATGTACCCAGTTTTGGGGGGGAGGGAAAGGATTTTCTGGAAAATGAACCTAGTTTTGGAGGAAAAAATCTGATTATGCGGAAAATGAACCCCTTTTGGGGGGAAAAATTATTTTGGGGGAAATGAACGCAGTAATTGGGTAAAAAACTCTAATTTGGGGGAAAATGGAACCAGTTTGGTAGGGAAAACCAAATTTGTAGGGAAGTGAACCCATTTTTGGTGGAAAAAACCATATTTTGGGGAAAATGGACACAGTTTTTTGGGGAAAAAATGATTTTGGGGAAAATGAACCCAGTAATGGGGAAAAAAATGATTTTGGGGAAAATGAACCCAGTGTGGAATGGAAATAGAAGATTTTGGGGAAAATGAAATCAGATAGGAGGGGAAAACCTGATTTTTGTGAAAATGAACTGAGTTTTGGGGGGAAATAAGGATTTTATGTAAAATGAACCTATTTTCGGAGGAAAAAAGCTGATTATGTGGAAAATGAACCCAGTTTTGCGGAAAAACCTGTTTTCAAGGAAAATGAACCCAGTTTTGGGGAAAAAAATGATTTTGGGGAAAATGAACCCAGTGATCGGGTAAAAAACCCGGATTTTGGGGAAAATGAACACAGTTTGTTGGGGAAAACCTAATATGTAGGGAAATAAACCCAGTTTTGGTGGAAAAAACATATTTTGGGGAAAATGAACCCAGTTTTGGGGTAAAAAAATGATTTTTGGAAAAATTAACCCACTTTGTGAGAAAAACCCCTGATTTTGGAGAAAATGAACCCAGTAATGGGGAAAAATCCTGATTTTGGGGAAAATGAACCAAGTGCGGAGTGGAAATAGAAGGTTTTGAGGAAAATGAAATCAGTTTGGACGGGACAACCTGATTTGTGTGAAAATGTACCCAGTTTTGGGGGTTAATAGGGATTTTGCGGAAAATGAACCTAGTTTCGGAGGAAAAATTCTGATTATATGGAAAATGAACACAGTTTTGGGGGAAAAAAACGTTTTTAAGGAAAATGAACCCAGTTTTTGGGGAAAAAATTATTTTGGGGAAAATGAACGCAGTAATTGGGTAAAAAAACCCGAATTTTGGGGAAAATCAGCAGAGTTGGGGAGGGGGAAGGCTTGTAGAGAAATGAACCGACTTTTGCTGTAAAAAAACCGACTTTGGGGAAAATCAACCCAGTTTGGGAGGAAAAAATCCGATTTTGGGGAAAATGAACACTGGAGGGGAAAAAAACCTGGTTTTGGGGAAAATGAACACTGGAGGGGAAAACTAGATTTGTGTGAAAATGCACCCAGTGTTTTGTGGAAAAAAAGGATTTTGGGGAAAATGAACCCAGTTTAGGAAGAAAGAAGCTGATTATGGGGAAAATTAACCCAGTTTGGAGGGGATAACCCGTTTTTGATTAAAATGAACCCAGTTTTGAGGGAAAAAAAAATTTTTTGGGAAATAAAGCCAGTAATTGGGGCTTCTCCAAAACAACCAGGTTTTGGAGAAAATGAACACAATTTGGTGGGGAAAACCCAATATTTAGGGAAATAAACCCAGTTTTGGTGGAAAAAAAACATATTTTGGGGAAAATGAACACAGTTTTGGGGGAAAAAATGATTTTGGGGAAAATGAACCCAGTAATGGAGAAAAAAATCCTGATTTTGGGGAAAATGAACCCAGTGTGGAGTGGAAATTGAAGATTTTGGGGAAAATGAAATCAGTTTGGAGGGGAAAACCTGATTTGTGTGAAAATGTACCCAGTTTTTGGGGGAGAAAAAGGATTTTGGGTAAAATGAACCCAGTGTGGAGTGGAAATAGAAGATTTTGGAGAAAATGAACACTGTTTGGAGGGGAACACCTGATTTTGGAGAAAAAACATCCAGTTTTGGGGGGAAATAAGGATTTTGTGGAAAATGAATATAGTTTCGGAGGATAAAAACTATTTATGCAGAAAATGAACCCAGTTTTGGGTAAAAAACCCGTTTTTAAGGAAAATGAACCCAATTTTGGGGAAAAAAATTTATTTTTGGGAAAATGAACCCAGTAATCGGGTAAAAAACCCGAATTTTGGGGAAAATGAACCCCGTTTGGGAGGAAAAAAAACCCGATTATGGGAAAAATGAACCCAGTTTTGGGGAAAAAATTATTTTGAGGAAAATGAAATCAGTTTTGGGAAAAAAATTATTTTGGGGAAAATGAACCCAGTAATGGGGAAAAAACCTGATTTTGGGGAAAATGAACCCAGTTTTGGGGGAAAACCCCGGATTTGGGGAAAATGAACCCAGTTTTGGGGGAAAAAATGATTTTGGGGAAAATGAACCCAGTAATGGAGAAAAAATCCTGATTTTGGGGAAAATGAACCCAGTGTGGAGTGGAAATAGAAGATTTTGGGGAAAATGAAATCAGTTTGGAGAAGAACACCTGATTTTGGAGAAAAAGCATCCAGTTTTGGGGGGAAATAAGGATTTTGTGGAAAATGAATATAGTTTCGGAGGATAAAAGCTATTTATGCAGAAAATCAACCCAGTTTTGGGTAAAAAACCCGTTTTTAAGGAAAATGAACCCAATTTTGGGAAAAAAAATTTATTTTTGGGAAAATGAACCCAGTAATTGGGTAAAAAACCCGAATTTTGGGGAAAATGAACCCAGTTTGGGAGGAAAAAAGCCCGATTATGGGAAAAATGAACCCAGTTTTGGGGGAAAAATTATTTTGGGGAAAATGAAATCAGTTTTGGGAAAAAAATTATTTTGGGGAAAATTAACCCAGTAATGGGGGAAAAAAACTGATTTTGGGGAAAATGAACCCAGTGTTTCAGAGGAAATAGAAGATTTTGGGGAAAAAAAATCAAAAATTCACCAAAAATTACACCAAAAATTTCACCAAAATCATTATTTCCCTCCCAAAACTGGATTCATTTCCCCCAAAATCAGATTTTTTCTTCCCAAACCGGGTTCATTTTCCCCAAAATCCTATTTTTCCCCCAAAACTGGGTGCATATTCACACAAATCAGGTTTTCCCCTCCTAAAACGGTTCATTTTCCACAAAAGCTTCTATTTCCACTCCACACTGGGTTCATTTTCCCCATAATCAGGGTTTATTCCCAATTACTGTGTTCACTTTCTCAAAAATACTTTTACCCCCCCCCCCCCCAAAAATGGGTTAATTTATCTCAAAAACTAACCCCTTGATTTTAAAGAATCCTGGAATTTCCTTCCATGAATAGCTGCCAGAAGAGAAAGCTTTTTTACCGGCAGGGTATTCCTCTCTCGAAGGCTAACAAATACAGGCAAAGAGAGGATCTGCACCTGCTTTCTTGAGCAGCCTTCACAGTGTTTCCCCGGCTTTCACACCACATTCCGGCTGCAAACATTACGTTGGTCCGGAGACAGCGCCTTCTCTTGCCGGCTGGCTCTCTAAACTGAAACCGCTCAGAAAGCTGTCTCTGGCCGCGGTTCCACAGACATCTCGGCTGTCTGCTCCTTGCCTCTCTGAGGAGCAGTCATTTCAGATATCTAGCATCACATCACAGCGCATGCACATGAGTCTAAAATCTTTCTCTCTTAGAAACTTGCTATTTATGAAAATAGTTTTAGCATGACTTTTCATCTTCTAACAATGTAATTAAAGGGAAAATTATCAGATGATCTGCTCGTGCTTCAAGGACGAGGGATCCCTGTTTTCCAGTGTAGTCTCATCAGCCTCTGCAATCTCTTTCTACTGAAACAGCAGGCAGGGAATCCACAGCACATTCTCTGAACGGCACGGTTTTGTGTTTCTCCAAAGGAGAGCAGAAACTAACCCCTTGATTTTAAAGAATCACAGAATGTTCTTCCATGAATCACTGCTAGAAGAGAAAGCATTTTAGCGGCAGGCTATTCCTCTTTCGAAGGCTGACAAATACAGGCAAACAGTCGAGCTGCTTTTGCTTTCTTGCGCAGCCTTCACAGTGTAGCCCCGGCTTTCACAGTAGGCTTCAGCTGCAAACATTACGTTGTTCGGGAGACAGTGCCTTCTCTTACCGGCTAGCTCTCTAAACTGAAGCCGGTCGGAAAGCTGCCTCTCGCCGCGGTTCTACAGACATCCCGGCGGTCTGCTGCTTGCCTCCCTGACGAACAGTCTTTTCCGATTTCTAGCAGCATATTAAAGCGCGTCCACAGCAGTCTAAAATCTTGCCTCCTACCCACCCCCGAATTTTCTATTTTGGAAATGTTTTAGCATGACATCTAATCTCCTAACAATGTATTTAAAAGACAAATAATCGGATGATCTGTTCGTGTTCAAGGACGAGAGATCCCTTTTTTCCTGTCCATTCCCTTCAGCCTCTGCAAACTGTTTCTGCTGAAACTTGTTACAACAGCCGGCAGCGAATTCACACACATTCTCTGAACTGCACGGTTTTGTTTTTCCTCCAAGGGAGTGCAGAAACTAACCCTTGGATTTTAAAGAATCCTGGAATTTCCTTCCATGAATAGCTGCCAGAAGAGAAAGCTTTTTACCGGCAGGGTATTCCTCTCTCGAAGGCTTACAAATACAGGCAGAGAGAGGATCTGCTCCTGCTTTCTTGAGCAGCCTTCACAGTGTTTCCCCGGCTTTCACACCACATTCCGGCTGCAAACATTACGTTGGTCCGGAGACAGCGCCTTCTCTTGCCGGCTGGCTCTCTAAACTGAAACCGCTCAGAAAGCTGTCTCTGGCCGCGGTTCCACAGACATCTCGGCTGTTTGCTCCTTGCCGCTCTGAGGAGCAGTCATTTCAGATATCTAGCATCACATCACAGCGCATGCAGATGAGTCTAAAATCTTTCTCTCTTAGAAACTTGCTATTTATGAAAATAGTTTTAGCATGACTTTTCATCTTCTAACAATGTAATTAAAGGGAATATTATCAGATGATCTGCTCGTGCTTCAAGGACGAGGGATCCCTGTTTTCCAGTGTAGTCTCATCAGCCTCTGCAAACTCTTTCTACTGAAACAGCAGGCAGGGAATCCACAGCACATTCTCTGAACGGCACGGTTTTGTGTTTCTCCAAAGGAGAGCAGAAACTAACCCCTTGATTTTAAAGAATCACAGAATGTTCTCCCATGAATCGCTGCTAGAAGAGAAAGCATTTTAGCGGCAGGCTATTCCTCTCTCGAAGGCTGACAAATACAGGCAAACAGTCGAGCTGCTTTTGCTTTCTTGCGCAGCCTTCACAGTGTAGCCCCGGCTTTCACAGTAGGCTTCTGCTGCAAACATTACGTTGTTCGGGAGACAGTGCCTTCTCTTACCGGCTAGCTCTCTAAACTGAAGCCGGTCGGAAAGCTGCCTCTCGCCGCGGTTCTACAGACATCCCGGCGGTCTGCTGCTTGCCTCCCTGACGAACAGTCTTTTCCGATTTCTAGCAGCATATTAAAGCGCATCCACAGCAGTCTAAAATCTTGCCTCCTACCCACCCCCGAATTTTCTATTTTGGAAATGTTTTAGCATGACATCTAATCTCCTAACAATGTATTTAAAAGACAAATAATCGGATGATCTGTTCGTGTTCAAGGACGAGAGATCCCTTTTTTCCTGTCCATTCCCTTCAGCCTCTGCAAACTGTTTCTGCTAAAACTTGTTACAACAGCCGGCAGCGAATTCACACACATTCTCTGAACTGCACGTTTTTGTTTTTCCTCCAAGGGAGAGCAGAAACTAACATCTTGATTTTAAAGAATCCTGGAATTTCCTTCCATGAATAGCTGCCAGAAGAGAAAGCTTTTTACCGGCAGGGTATTCCTCTCTCGAAAAAACCGATTATTTGGAAAATGAACAGAGTTTGAGGGGGGAAAACCCATTTTGTAAGGAAAGGAACACAGTTAAGTTGGAAAGAAACAGATTCTGTGGAAAATGAAATTGTAGGGAAATGAACCCAGTTTTGCTGGAATAAAACATATTTTGTGGAAAATGAGGTTTTTTTTCTCCCCCCGACTGGATTCATTTTCCCCAAAATCGGGCTTTTTTCCTCCCAAATTGGGTTCATTTTCCCCAAAATCCTTTTTTTCCCACAAAAACTGGGTGCATTTTCACACAAATCAGGTTTTCCCCTCCAAACTGATTACATTTTCCAAAAATCTTCTATTTCCACTCCACACTGGGTTTATTTTCCCCAAAATCATTTTTTTCCCCATTACTGGATTCATTTCCCCAAAATCGTTTTTTTTCCACCAAAACTGAGTTCATTTTCCCGAAATCGTTTCGCCCCCTCCCCCCCCCCCAAAAAAAACTGGCTGCATTTTCACACAAATGAGATTTTCCCCTCCAAACTGATTTCATTTTCCCCCAAATCCGGGTTTATTTCCCAATTACTGGGTTCATTTCCCCAAAATAATTTTTTCCCAAAGCACTCTTCATTTTCCCCAAAATCGATTTTTTTCCACCAAAACAGAGACCATTTACCTACAAGTTGGGTTTTCTCCCCAAACTGTGTTCATTTTCCCCCAAATTAGGGTTTTTTTACAAAATTTTACAAAATTACTGGTTTAATTTTCCCCAAAATCACTTCGCCCCCCCCCCCCCCCCCCCAAACTGGATGCATTTTCATACAAATCAGGTTTTTTCCCCCCCAAAGTGGGTTAATTTTCACCATAATCAGCTTCTTTCCTCCCAAACTCGGTTCATTTCCCTTCAAGTTGGTTTCCTCCGCCCAAAACTTTGTTCATTTTCCCCAAAATTCGAATTTTTTAACCCAATTACTGGGTTCATTTTCCCAAAATATTTTTTTTCCCCAAAACTGGGTTCATTTTCCTTAAAAACGGGTTTTTCTGCCAAAACTGGGTTCATTTTCCGCATAATCAGCATTTTTCCTCCGAAACTAGGTTCATTTTCCACAAAATCCTTATTTCCCCCCAAAACTGGGTTTATTTTCACACAAATCAGGTTTTCCCCTCAAAACAGTATTCATTTTCCCCAAAATCTTCTATTTCCATTCCACACTTGGTTCATTTTCCCCAAAAACAGATTTTTCCCCCAAAACTGGGTCCATTTTCCCTAAATTCGGGTTTTTTTCCACCAAAACTCGGTTCATTTCCCTAGAAGTTGGTTTTTCCCCCCCAAACTTTGTTCATTTTCCCCAAAATTCGGTTTTTTTACCCAATTACTGGGTTCGTTTTCTCCAAAATAATTGTTTTCCCCAAAACTGGGTTCATTTTCTGCATAATCAGTTTTTCCCTCTGAAACTGGGTTCATTTTCCACAAAATTCGGGAAATGAACTGAGTTTTGGTGGAAAAAAACTGACTTTGGGGAAAATGAACCCAGTTAGGGAGGAAAAAATCCGATTTTGGGGCAAATTACCCCAATTATGGGGAAAAAAAAAATAATTTTCGGGAAATTAACCCAGTAATTGGAAAACCCGGATTCTGGGGAAAATGAACGCAGTTTGGGAGGAAAGAAGCTGATTATGGGGAAAATGAAACCAGTTTTGGGGGAAAAAAACATTTTTGGTGAAAATGAACCCAGTTTTGAAGGAAAAAAAAAGATTTTGGGGAAATAAAGCCAGTAACTGGTTCAAAAATCCATATGTTGGGGAAAATGAACACAATTTGGTGGGGAAAACCCGATATGTAGGGAAATAAACCCATTTTTGGTGGAAAAAACATATTTTGAGGAAAATGAACCCAGTTTTTTTGGGGAAAAAATTATTTTGGGGAAAATGAACCCAGTTTGGGGGGGAAAAAATATTTTGTGGAAATAAAGCCAGTAATTGGGTAAAAACCCCGGATTTTGGAGAAAAATGAACCCAGTCTGGTGGGGAAAACCCAATTTGTAGGGAAATAAACCCAGTTTTGTGGAAAAAATATATTTTGGGGAAAATGAACGCAGTAATGGGGAAAAATCCTGATTTTGGGGAAAATGAACCAAGTGCGGAGTGGAAATAGAATATTTTGAGGAAAATGAAATCAGTTTGGAGGGAACAACCTGATTTGTGTGAAAATGTACCCAGTTTTGGGGGGGGGGAAAGGATTTTCTGGAAAATGAACCTAGTTTTGGAGGAAAAAATCTGATTATGCGGAAAATGAACCCCTTTTGGGGGGAAAAATGATTTTGGGGGAAATGAACGCAGTAATTGGGTAAAAAACTCTAATTTGGGGGAAAATGGAACCAGTTTGGTAGGGAAAACCAAATTTGTAGGGAAGTGAACCCATTTTTGGTGGAAAAAAACATATTTTGGGGAAAATGGACACAGTTTTTTGGGGAAAAAATGATTTTGGGGAAAATGAACCCAGTAATGGGGAAAAAAATGATTTTGGGGAAAATGAACCCAGTGTGGAATGGAAATAGAAGATTTTGGGGAAAATGAAATCAGATAGGAGGGGAAAACCTGATTTTTGTGAAAATGAACTGAGTTTTGGGGGGAAATAAGGATTTTATGTAAAATGAACCTATTTTCGGAGGAAAAAAGCTGATTATGTGGAAAATGAACCCAGTTTTGCGAAAAAACCTGTTTTCAAGGAAAATGAACCCAGTTTTGGGGAAAAAAATGATTTTGGGGAAAATGAACCCAGTGATCGGGTAAAAAACCCGGATTTTGGGGAAAATGAACACAGTTTGTTGGGGAAAACCTAATATGTAGGGAAATGAACCCAGTTTTGGTGGAAAAAACATATTTTGGGGAAAATGAACCCAGTTTTGGGGTAAAAAAATGATTTTTGGAAAAATTAACCCACTTTGTGAGAAAAACCCCTGATTTTGGAGAAAATGAACCCAGTAATGGGGAAAAATCCTGATTTTGGGGAAAATGAACCAAGTGCGGAGTGGAAATAGAAGGTTTTGAGGAAAATGAAATCAGTTTGGACGGGACAACCTGATTTGTGTGAAAATGTACCCAGTTTTGGGGGTTAATAGGGATTTTGCGGAAAATGAACCTAGTTTCGGAGGAAAAATTCTGATTATATGGAAAATGAACACAGTTTTGGGGGAAAAAAACGTTTTTAAGGAAAATGAACCCAGTTTTTGGGGAAAAAATTATTTTGGGGAAAATGAACGCAGTAATTGGGTAAAAAAACCCGAATTTTGGGGAAAATCAGCAGAGTTGGGGGGGGGAAGACTTGTAGAGAAATGAACCGACTTTTGCTGTAAAAAAACCGACTTTGGGGAAAATCAACCCAGTTTGGGAGGAAAAAAATCCGATTTTGGGGAAAATGAACACTGGAGGGGAAAAAAACCTGGTTTTGGGGAAAATGAACACTGGAGGGGAAAACTAGATTTGTGTGAAAATGCACCCAGTGTTTTGTGGAAAAAAAGGATTTTGGGGAAAATGAACCCAGTTTAGGAAGAAAGAAGCTGATTATGGGGAAAATTAACCCAGTTTGGAGGGGATAACCCGTTTTTGATTAAAATGAACCCAGTTTTGAGGGAAAAAAAATTTTTTGGGAAATAAAGCCAGTAATTGGGGCTTCTCCAAAACAACCAGGTTTTGGAGAAAATGAACACAATTTGGTGGGGAAAACCCAATATTTAGGGAAATAAACCCAGTTTTGGTGGAAAAAAAACATATTTTGGGGAAAATGAACACAGTTTTGGGGGAAAAAATGATTTTGGGGAAAATGAACCCAGTAATGGAGAAAAAAATCCTGATTTTGGGGAAAATGAACCCAGTGTGGAGTGGAAATTGAAGATTTTGGGGAAAATGCAATCAGTTTGGAGGGGAAAACCTGATTTGTGTGAAAATGTACCCAGTTTTTGGGGGAGAAAAAGGATTTTGGGTAAAATGAACCCAGTGTGGAGTGGAAATAGAAGATTTTGGAGAAAATGAACACTGTTTGGAGGGGAACACCTGATTTTGGAGAAAAAGCATCCAGTTTTGGGGGGAAATAAGGATTTTGTGGAAAATGAATATAGTTTCGGAGGATAAAAACTATTTATGCAGAAAATGAACCCAGTTTTGGGTAAAAAACCCGTTTTTAAGGAAAATGAACCCAATTTTGGGGAAAAAAAATTATTTTTGGGAAAATGAACCCAGTAATCGGGTAAAAAACCCGATTTTTTTGGAAAATGAACAGAGTTTGGGGGGGGGAACCAACTTGTAGGGAAATGAACCGAGTTTTGCTCGAAAAAAAACAACTTTGGGGAAAATCAACCCAGTTTGGGAGGGAAAAAAAACGATTTTGGGGAAAATGAACCCAGTTTTGGGGGAAAAAACCCGATTTTGGGGAAATGAACCCAGTAATGGGGAAAAAACCTGATTTTGGGGAAAATGAACACTGTTTGGAGGGGAAAACTTGATTTGTGTGAAAATGCACCCAGTGTTTTGAAGAAAAAAAGGATTTTGGGGAAAATGAACCCAGTTTGGGCGGATAGAAGCTGATTATGGGGAAAATGAACCCAGTTTGGGGGGGGAAAAATATTTTGTGGAAATAAAGCCAGTAATTGGGTAAAAACCCCGGATTTTGGAGAAAAATGAACCCAGTCTGGTGGGGAAAACCCAATTTGTAGGGAAATAAACCCAGTTTTGTGGAAAAAATATATTTTGGGGAAAATGAACGCAGTAATGGGGAAAAATCCTGATTTTGGGGAAAATGAACCAAGTGCGGAGTGGAAATAGAATATTTTGAGGAAAATGAAATCAGTTTGGAGGGGACAACCTGATTTGTGTGAAAATGTACCCAGTTTTGGGGGGGGGGAAAGGATTTTCTGGAAAATGAACCTAGTTTTGGAGGAAAAAATCTGATTATGCGGAAAATGAACCCCTTTTGGGGGAAAAATGATTTTGGGGGAAATGAACGCAGTAATTGGGTAAAAAACTCTAATTTGGGGGAAAATGGAACCAGTTTGGTAGGGAAAACCAAATTTGTAGGGAAGTGAACCCATTTTTGGTGGAAAAAACCATATTTTGGGGAAAATGGACACAGTTTTGGGGGGAAAAAATGATTTTGGGGAAAATGAACCCAGTAATGGGGAAAAAAATGATTTTGGGGAAAATGAACCCAGTGTGGAATGGAAATAGAAGATTTTGGGGAAAATGAAATCAGATAGGAGGGGAAAACCTGATTTTTGTGAAAATGAACTGAGTTTTGGGGGGAAATAAGGATTTTATGTAAAATGAACCTATTTTCGGAGGAAAAAAGCTGATTATGTGGAAAATGAACCCAATTTTGCGGAAAAACCTGTTTTCAAGGAAAATGAACCCAGTTTTGGGGAAAAAAATGATTTTGGGGAAAATGAACCCAGTGATCGGGTAAAAAACCCGGATTTTGGGGAAAATGAACACAGTTTGTTGGGGAAAACCTAATATGTAGGGAAATAAACCCAGTTTTGGTGGAAAAAACATATTTTGGGGAAAATGAACCCAGTTTTGGGGTAAAAAAATGATTTTTGGAAAAATTAACCCACTTTGTGAGAAAAACCCCTGATTTTGGAGAAAATGAACCCAGTAATGGGGAAAAATCCTGATTTTGGGGAAAATGAACCAAGTGCGGAGTGGAAATAGAAGGTTTTGAGGAAAATGAAATCAGTTTGGACGGGACAACCTGATTTGTGTGAAAATGTACCCAGTTTTGGGGGTTAATAGGGATTTTGCGGAAAATGAACCTAGTTTCGGAGGAAAAATTCTGATTATATGGAAAATGAACACAGTTTTGGGGGAAAAAAACGTTTTTAAGGAAAATGAACCCAGTTTTTGGGGAAAAAATTATTTTGGGGAAAATGAACGCAGTAATTGGGTAAAAAAACCGGAATTTTGGGGAAAATCAGCAGAGTTGGGGGGGGGAAGACTTGTAGAGAAATGAACCGACTTTTGCTGTAAAAAAACCGACTTTGGGGAAAATCAACCCAGTTTGGGAGGAAAAAATCCGATTTTGGGGAAAATGAACACTGGAGGGGAAAAAAACCTGGTTTTGGGGAAAATGAACACTGGAGGGGAAAACTAGATTTGTGTGAAAATGCACCCAGTGTTTTGTGGAAAAAAAGGATTTTGGGGAAAATGAACCCAGTTTAGGAAGAAAGAAGCTGATTATGGGGAAAATTAACCCAGTTTGGAGGGGATAACCCGTTTTTGATTAAAATGAACCCAGTTTTGAGGGAAAATATTTTTTGGGAAATAAAGCCAGTAATTGGGGCTTCTCCAAAACAACCAGGTTTTGGAGAAAATGAACACAATTTGGTGGGGAAAACCCAATATTTAGGGAAATAAACCCAGTTTTGGTGGAAAAAAAACATATTTTGGGGAAAATGAACACAGTTTTGGGGGAAAAAATGATTTTGGGGAAAATGAACCCAGTAATGGAGAAAAAATCCTGATTTTGGGGAAAATGAACCCAGTGTGGAGTGGAAATTGAAGATTTTGGGGAAAATGCAATCAGTTTGGAGGGGAAAACCTGATTTGTGTGAAAATGTACCCAGTTTTTGGGGGAGAAAAAGGATTTTGGGTAAAATGAACCCAGTGTGGAGTGGAAATAGAAGATTTTGGAGAAAATGAACACTGTTTGGAGGGGAACACCTGATTTTGGAGAAAAAGCATCCAGTTTTGGGGGGAAATAAGGATTTTGTGGAAAATGAATATAGTTTCGGAGGATAAAAACTATTTATGCAGAAAATGAACCCAGTTTTGGGTAAAAAACCCGTTTTTAAGGAAAATGAACCCAATTTTGGGGAAAAAAATTTATTTTTGGGAAAATGAACCCAGTAATCGGGTAAAAAACCCGAATTTTGGGGAAAATGAACCCCGTTTGGGAGGAAAAAAACCCGATTATGGGAAAAATGAACCCAGTTTTGGGGAAAAAATTATTTTGAGGAAAATGAAATCAGTTTTGGGAAAAAAATTATTTTGGGGAAAATGAACCCAGTAATGGGGAAAAAATCCTGATTTTGGGGAAAATGAACCCAGTTTTGGGCGAAAACCCCGGATTTGGGGAAAATGAACCCAGTTTTGGGGGAAAAAATGATTTTGGGGAAAATGAACCCAGTAATGGAGAAAAAATCCTGATTTTGGGGAAAATGAACCCAGTGTGGAGTGGAAATAGAAGATTTTGGGGAAAATGAAATCAGTTTGGAGAAGAACACCTGATTTTGGAGAAAAAGCATCCAGTTTTGGGGGGAAATAAGGATTTTGTGGAAAATGAATATAGTTTCGGAGGATAAAAGCTATTTATGCAGAAAATGAACCCAGTTTTGGGTAAAAAACCCGTTTTTAAGGAAAATGAACCCAATTTTGGGAAAAAAAATTTATTTTTGGGAAAATGAACCCAGTAATTGGGTAAAAAACCCGAATTTTGGGGAAAATGAACCCAGTTTGGGAGGAAAAAAGCCCGATTATGGGAAAAATGAACCCAGTTTTGGGGGAAAAATTATTTTGGGGAAAATGAAATCAGTTTTGGGAAAAAAATTATTTTGGGGAAAATTAACCCAGTAATGGGGGAAAAAACCTGATTTTGGGGAAAATGAACCCAGTGTTTCAGAGGAAATAGAAGATTTTGGGGAAAAAAATCAAAAATTCACCAAAAATTACACCAAAAATTTCACCAAAATCATTATTTCCCTCCCAAAACTGGATTCATTTCCCCCAAAATCAGATTTTTTCCTCCCAAACCGGGATCATTTTCCCCAAAATCCTATTTTTCCCCCAAAACTGGGTGCATATTCACACAAATCAGGTTTTCCCCTCCTAAAACGGTTCATTTTCCACAAAAGCTTCTATTTCCACTCCACACTGGGTTCATTTTCCCCATAATCAGGGTTTATTCCCAATTACTGTGTTCACTTTCTCAAAATACTTTTACCCCCCCCCCCCCCAAAAATGGGTTAATTTATCTCAAAAACTAACCCCTTGATTTTAAAGAATCCTGGAATTTCCTTCCATGAATAGCTGCCAGAAGAGAAAGCTTTTTTACCGGCAGGGTATTCCTCTCTCGAAGGCTAACAAATACAGGCAAAGAGAGGATCTGCACCTGCTTTCTTGAGCAGCCTTCACAGTGTTTCCCCGGCTTTCACACCACATTCCGGCTGCAAACATTACGTTGGTCCGGAGACAGCGCCTTCTCTTGCCGGCTGGCTCTCTAAACTGAAACCGCTCAGAAAGCTGTCTCTGGCCGCGGTTCCACAGACATCTCGGCTGTTTGCTCCTTGCCGCTCTGAGGAGCAGTCATTTCAGATATCTAGCATCACATCACAGCGCATGCAGATGAGTCTAAAATCTTTCTCTCTTAGAAACTTGCTATTTATGAAAATAGTTTTAGCATGACTTTTCATCTTCTAACAATGTAATTAAAGGGAATATTATCAGATGATCTGCTCGTGCTTCAAGGACGAGGGATCCCTGTTTTCCAGTGTAGTCTCATCAGCCTCTGCAAACTCTTTCTACTGAAACAGCAGGCAGGGAATCCACAGCACATTCTCTGAACGGCACGGTTTTGTGTTTCTCCAAAGGAGAGCAGAAACTAACCCCTTGATTTTAAAGAATCACAGAATGTTCTTCCATGAATCGCTGCTAGAAGAGAAAGCATTTTAGCGGCAGGCTATTCCTCTCTCGAAGCTGCTTTTGCTTTCTTGCGCAGCCTTCACAGTGTAGCCCCGGCTTTCACAGTAGGCTTCAGCTGCAAACATTACGTTGTTCGGGAGACAGTGCCTTCTCTTACCGGCTAGCTCTCTAAACTGAAGCCGGTCGGAAAGCTGCCTCTCGCCGCGGTACTACAGACATCCCGGCGGTCTGCTGCTTGCCTCCCTGACGAACAGTCTTTTCCGATTTCTAGCAGCATATTAAAGCGCATCCACAGCAGTCTAAAATCTTGCCTCCTACCCACCCCCGAATTTTCTATTTTGGAAATGTTTTAGCATGACATCTAATCTCCTAACAATGTATTTAAAAGACAAATAATCGGATGATCTGTTCGTGTTCAAGGACGAGAGATCCCTTTTTTCCTGTCCATTCCCTTCAGCCTCTGCAAACTGTTTCTGCTGAAACTTGTTACAACAGCCGGCAGCGAATTCACACACATTCTCTGAACTGCACGGTTTTGTTTTTCCTCCAAGGGAGAGCAGAAACTAACATCTTGATTTTAAAGAATCCTGGAATTTCCTTCCATGAATAGCTGCCAGAAGAGAAAGCTTTTTACCGGCAGGGTATTCCTCTCTCGAAAAAACCGATTATTTGGAAAATGAACAGAGTTTGGGGGGGGGAAACCCATTTTGTAGGGAAAGGAACACAGTTAAGTTGGAAAGAAACAGATTCTGTGGAAAATGAAATTGTAGGGAAATGAACCCAGTTTTGCTGGAATAAAACATATTTTGTGGAAAATGAGGTTTTTTTTTCTCCCCCCGACTGGATTCATTTTCCCCAAAATCGGTTTTTTTTCCTCCCAAATTGGGTTCATTTTCCCCAAAATCCTTTTTTTCCCACAAAAACTGGGTGCATTTTCACACAAATC